>CM061919.1:254555711-254638979 GCA_031002005.1 Vandiemenella viatica
GAATGAGGCATGTGGTTCGGGAGGTGTGCACACGCCGAAGAATCCTACATGACTGAGTGGATTATCAATATGGCGCTGGGACTAAGATGTTATATATAAATATGTATATCGCAGAAGGTGATGGAGACAGTAATATACCAAAAGGGTACAGAATGTAGAGACAAAAACAAAAATTGAGGAAATAATTATAGATATATAAATTTTGAAAAGAAGTTTTTTTGTGTGTGTTCGTGATATATGTTTTTCTCCCGTCACTGCCTTCAACTTTGGTGAGTGATGAGTCATTTTTCCTTTCCTTGTAATTTATATTGCCTAAAGCCGTTTCCTTTTTCCTCTGTTTAATTTGTAGTAAGTCTGTACTTCTAGTAATTAAAATTTGCACTTGCTGTTTGGCTTCAGATAATTCACTAAATCTTTACTTGATATTTCACAGAATTGTTTAACTTTGTATAGAAAAAGACTGTTAAAATGGAAGTTAGTTGCTAGCTGCCTTGGCTTCAGAGAATTCACTAAATCTATCCTTGATGTTACAAACAAATACTTAACAATCAAAACGACTGTTAAAATGGAAGTTACTTACCAGCTGCTTGCGCCTGTACGGACCTTTACAACGACTGAATAGCCGTCCGTCCAAAAGGAACTGTTTCAGCAATTATTTAGAACAGCGCGAAGTTTCACTTCCAAAGTAACAGAACTGTTTTATTCACTACTTCAGTCTAATAAAAACTCAAGTTCACTCAACTTTACACTTTCTTTAGTTCTAGCAAGAGGGCAAGTTCATTCAGTCTTATTAAAGGTTTAGCCTACTTTCAGACTGAACTTTAACCAACTCAGTAATTTTGCATATGCTGGCAAACAAATAGCAACTATTACTTACGTGTTTTATTACATTACACACAGAGTGAGCGGTAATGCTCTGGTCTCGCATAAGAGAGGACGTTGGTTCGAATCCCCATCCAGTCATCCAGATTTCAGTTTTCCGTTGTTTCCCAAAATCACTTCAGGCGAATGCCGGGATTGTTCTTTTAAAAGACTATGGCCGAGTTCCTTCCCGTATCCTGGTCCCAAATATTCCTTCCTGTTCCTTGTCCCCCATTTCCATCCCGCCTCTAATGACCTTTACGTCGACGAGGCGTAAAACCATAAGAAAAAAAAAATTTGCTCCCAGTCCTATCCCGCCTCTAATAATGACTCCGATGCCGAGAGGAGTAAAAGCATAAGCAATAATATAAAAATATAATATTAAAACTGGGGTAAGACAAGGGGATGGGTTATCACCGCCCCTGTTCAACTTGGTACTAGACAAGATCATTAGCATATGGAAAAAAGAAATATCTGGAATATATATTGGAACAAAGGATGAACGAATCAACATAAAATGCCTTGCTTTTGCGGAAGATCTAACAGTAATTACACGAACTGTCGAGGAAGCCAAACATGCTGTAGAGAAGCTTCATGAGATAGCTATCAAAACCGGCCTCCAAATCTCTTATGAGAAAACGCAATATATGGACTCCAAAAGCACAAACCTGAAGCCACTGGTGACCAAATATGGCACTATCAAACAAGTTAAACAGTTTAAGTACTTAGGAGAAATTATTGGTAATACTAGAACTGAGAAAGAAGCCCACAAGAAACGCGCTGAAAAACTGCAAAAAGCATATGCTATTACTTGGAATACGTACAATAAGAAATCGCTTTCCACCAAAGCCAAACTCCATCACTACTACACCGTCGTTTTTCCAGGAGCACTGTATGCGACGGAGACATCATCATTAACGGTAAATGTCAAAGGAATAGAAAAAATAGAAAGACAGATACTGAGAAAAATTTTCGGCCTCAAGATCCAAGATGGCATCTGGATGCGCAAAAGCTCAGAAGAACTGTATTCACTGACCGAAAGATTCACCTCACTTGCACGGAAAAGACGCATGAAATTTTATGGACATTTAGCACGAATGGATGACTCACGACTTACCAAGAAAATTTTCCTCATCGTTAACAGTCCGCGACAAAACAAAGCAGGCTGGTTTGTAGAAACCCAGAAGGACCTCGCAGAAGCCAGCCTTGACCCACTGACATCTATACGCAGTAAATACAGACAATTGATCACCTCACATAAATTTGCCCCTAAGAGCCCTACAACAAAAAATTTGAAACTCAGAAATGCATGGACACAAGAGAGACGCCAAGCCCACAGCGAAAGGATGAGGAAGTTTTGTGAAAATAAGAAGAACTGCAAGAAGACAAGAAGGAAAATGCAAATTAATGGTTCCACGTGCTCCTTAGTAGGCTAAACGATATAATAATAATAATAAAAAACAAATATAAATTTTAGAAACTTTAACATCTCCATTTAGATTTTTTGCAGGTTGATTTAGACCACGAAAAATTTGTTAACTCTATTCAGTATCCTACAAATAAGCTGCATTTTATTTTTATTTTTTTATTTCTAAACGTCGATATGTAATGTTCTTTAATTCAGAGTTTGTGCACATCAAATATTAGGTAATCAATGCAGTTTATACAATTCTTGCTCTTTTGTTCGTTGCTGAATAGTTAGCTTTAAGTGATAAATAAGTGCATATCATGTGAAAAAATGTTTCGATCCAATGTCTTATTATACCACTAGCACCGAGATGGGTATCAGAAACGTCATGCACGATGCTCGTAATGAGAAAAAAGTTCACCCAGTGGTAACACACACGCTTGGAATACGGAGAGACGTGGGTTCAAATCCCCATTGGACCATCCAGTTTTCGGTTATTATTATTATTTTAATTACAATGGAACAAGTGCTCCGGTGGTAACTCCTCTAGTCATGCAATTACCATTTATATATATACATATTTTTTTTTAAAATTAGCTTATATACTTTGAGTATACTTAAATTACACCTAACATTTACAAATGAGATTTACGAATTTTAATTTTAAATTCCTTCAGCGTTGTTGGTAAAGTAATTTATTTAAATCCCCGACACCCTTACCCAATCACCGGTTTCCTGAAATTATTACAGGCGAAAGTCGGGATGGTTCCTTCAAAAGGCCATAGTCAAATTTCTTAGCGCTCCTCACCCTCTGCTCTCTCGCCTCTAATGACCACGATGTCGACGAGTCAGCGCTAAGCAGTTTGAGAAAAGTTTACCTGTACATTCAGTAACTGTGAATATGCAGTCTCAGATAAGTGAGGTACCAAATAACTTTATAGTGCAATTAAAATTCCACACTATCATTCTTTTTATGATTAATAGCAGTTAACTTACAGACAACAGTTAACATATTAAAACTGCAGAGAACTGAAAAATTGAAACTGTTGGACAAATGAAGTGCTAAATGTATTTCGTGCTACTTAAGGTCAGTTTATTCGCTTTGCTGTGGAGGCAGCTAACGAACTATGACAATATGTGTGTTCATTACGGATTTACTTGTTTTTGGTCAAGGTGGCGCAACAAATTTTCTTCGCTCGGTTCTTGGAGAGAAGGGTATTATTTTTAAATAATAATAATAGTCTAATATAAAATTTCGTAAGGTCACTCATTCACTCATCTCGATAGCTATTGGCTGGAGATCGGTGTCAAGTGTCAGCCTTCTCTCGCAAAACAGCGACCAGAGATACAATTAGAAGAAATTCGTGGTTATGTCCGTAATTTAATAGCTAAGCATCTGATACCAAATTAATTGCAATAATACATTCATTAAATTTGCGTTTCGTAGCGTTTCATAGTTTAAAAAATATCGATAAATGTGAGAAAACGTGAATCTGCTTTTGAGTAACATGTTGCTAATGAAAGCATCTTAAAAAAACCTTTAAAAAATTAAATTCCTCACGGTCTCTGCTGTAACCACGAATGCCGATTATCATTCCGGCTTAGGATAAATTTCAGTTTAATTAAAACATTCAATAATGATGTTGCTTGACCAAAGTTCATACATTACAGTTTATTTCCTTTTTGGGTATTTTAGATAGATAGATAGATAGATAGATATGTTCACTTTGATCCCATGTGAGAATAATCTCGGGGATGTGGAACAGTACATACACTTATTAGTAATGTCAATATTACTATATAACTGATAATATTATATATTGACAAGAAGTTAGTTACGACCCATTAGTATAACCAATATTTCCTGTAATCTACAAATACAATCCCGAGTTAGTTAACACTTATTACGTGGAACAGTGTATAAACTTGTTACCAGCATCTAACAACCAGTTATTTTCTTACCAACCAGTAACCACAACTCATAAGCAGTCAATTACTTAAAAACCTGTTAGTATCATAATTTTTTACAGCAATTTTTGAGTGCATGCTATTCCATGTTAGTTACTATATATGAGTGAAATTTTGTAAACAGTGTAATCACTTCATGTGTCAAAACTTTCAACAGAAAGAAAAACCATATATCATTTCAGTATTTGTGGACAACTTTGTCACCTTCCCCTTCCATACACCATTTTATCAGTCATTCTTGGTTACCAAATTCCAAGAAGAAAATTATTTCACAGAGTTTAATGGATTCTGAAGCAGAAACTCTTTCAGTTTGGACTTAAAGTAGTTGGGTTTTTGTAGATAACATTTAATTTCTGTTGGTAAGACACTGAATAAGGAAGCTCCAGTAAATGTTAACCCTTTCTGTACAATTGACAGTGATTTGTAATCCTTGTGTATATTATATTTATTCCTAGTATTATGGCTATGTATGTCAGCATTAAGATTGAAGTGTTCAGGATTTTCCACTACAAATGATAGTACAGAGTATACATACTGTGCTGGCATTGTTAGTACACCCAGGTTTTTAAATAGATTTCTGCACGACGTCTGTGGGCTTGCTCCACAAATAATTCTTATAGCACGTTTTTGCAATATAAATACCCTCTATGCTTGTGACGAGTTTCCCCAGAATGCGATGCCATAAGTGAGCAGGGAATGAAAATATGCAAAATATACTAACTTTCTGGTTTCTATATTAGCTATTCTAGATATTACCCTAAGTGAAAATGTTGCAGAATTCAGTTTTTTAAGAAGTTGATGAATATGCTGTTTCCAGTTCAATTTGTTATCTATACATACACCCAGGAATTTTGTGAAATTACTTTCATTGATTGCTTTTCCTTCTGATATTAACTTTCGTTAATGTCTTTCTTCACGTTCCCTGTAAGTAAGTTATTAGTTTATATTAAGTGGAAATGAGACCAAATATGTTACCGAATCAACTATTCTGGCAATTAATCTCTTTGGAGTTGCTCAAATGTTTAAAACATGGAATGTGTATTAAATTCGCTGGCCGTCACAGATACTGTGGCCAATGATTACATTATGAGTGTTTGCCCCGCCTCAGTAAAAAAAAAAAACAAAAACAATGTGATGCTTTCGAAGCACAGGAAATTTTTAAATTTTGCAGTGTGAACTTTAAGGGTAAAATACAAGTCAAGTTTGTATTTAAGCAAGTTCAAGTGTATGGTCTTTGAAACAATTACACGATTGCACGAATTTACCTGTCCGTGTTTAATACCTACGTTTGATAATATTTCTGAGTTCTGCAAGGTCAAAAGGTTTTATTCACCCTTAAGGTGAAACACAGGTCAAGTTCATATTTTGTCAACCTGTTATAATCTTTGACCTTAAAAACTGGAAGTATTCCAAACCCGTGACGATACGCAAAAAACGGTCACGGGCTTACACTAGTAATAATAATATTTCAACTGTGATGAAGCGCATGCGCCGGTGACAATTTCTCTACACATCAATTTTTTTATTAATTTTTATCTCGGGTTCTTTGAGCATAATTTCCCCATTCATTAATTTTGGCATTTGTGAATTTTAATTTTTCACTTTTTATTAATTTTTATCTCGGCTTCTTGAGCATAATTTCCCCATTCATCAATTTTGGCCTCTGTGAATTTTAATTTTGAATTCTTTCAGAGTTTTTGGCGAACTGTTCATTATTTCCCTTGGTAATTTATCTTAATCCGTTACATTCTCACCTGCAAAACAAAATCTTCCGACTCTCTAATGCCTGAAATCGAGTGCCAGTGGGAAGAGAAAGTGTGTATAATTTCCGAGAGCCAGATTGGGTACCAAAGTTCTGGTTTAAATCTAGAACGTCTCCGTTGTATGTGTGAAGCGACGGAATAAGAAATTTTAAACATACGTCACCACTAGGTATGCAAAAATTGGCACCTTACCACTTTATGTCTCTTCGACGTTGAAGTCATTAGAGGCGATAGAATTGGGGGAGATGAATGGCAGGGAATGTCTTTTTGAGGTAACCGTTCCGGCATACACCTGGAATGATTCCGGAAAATTATAGAAAATCGAAGTCTGGATGGCCGGACGGGGATTCAAATCCGCGTCCTCAGGAATGCGAGGTCCGAGGGTTAACGCCCACCCACTACGCGCGGTTTATACTTCTCCCTATTCTATTGTGATGTAAAAAAGGACCATTAACATACACTCATAAAAGTACTCAATACTTATAAAATTACTCTCAAGTAAACGAAAAATATAGGCACGTCTGCCCGAGCGCGCTATCTCTTGATTTCTGCCAGTACGACTCCTATAGAAGGTATCTGGTTCACCTTAAGCCGCCCATTCGCAGTCGAATCTGTAGGATCTACTTTGATCCGATGTAGGACTTTCGTTGCAACGGGAATGGGGTGCGGGACACGCCCTGTGTTGTATGTTGTAGGATTTTCCGATAGCGGAAGCCCTTAAAAGAGGAAGGAAGGGAGGAGGAAGTCGGCCTTTAGTGCGTCCTACAAAGTCGTGTTATATGCATCGGAGGTCGTTTGGTGTTAAACTTGTTGGCATCGTGTTTTATGTTCCGCAAGGTATACACATTCACATTGCAACCTTGGCTGCGGTCCCGTGTTGGTACCCGGCGTCTGATACAACGTTGGCTGATTCGAGTCCTACGGGGAAAGAAATTTTTATCATCAGGACTTGGTCTGCAGGGTGGGAGAGGTGGTGGGGCACAATTCCTTATAACTAGGACGCTGGGTTAGATTCCAAAACGGGCGACCATTTTGTGAGAAGATTTGGTTAGGTCTGGAAACTCCCCCCTCTCCACGCCCTCCATTTTTTTTTTTATTTTTATTTTTTTTATTTTTTTTTTTACAAAAAGGGCGCCCATCTGAAATAAAACGTGAGATTTTATATGAGATTTGTGGAGACTTTTTCGGACCCTCCTTCCCCTATTGAGATCACGTAATTAATGGAAACTCCCAAACATCTCCGCAGTGCGTATGGAGTGAAGGCAAGCAACTCTGTTGATGGTGTTCTGTGTGTGGGACGGGGCCATGAAGCCGGGCATACCGCCGGGTATCCTTGGGAAGAGTAGGCCGGAATCGCCTGACACCGGATTCGACCAACCCCTTCCTTCATCTGTGACCCACAACACAAACAACTACACTTCACTAAACACAGACGCATCACAATCATTCACACTGAACAATAAACACGAAAATACACTTCCATTACTGAGAACGGCGTGGGAAAATTACCACAGTTTATAAATTTCCCATGAGAAATACCCATAAAATTTTCAGTACAGGAAAAAAAGATTTTTATTTTGTTCCGCTCCATTATTTGGCGTTTAGAAGAGCTGTGGAAGATTTTTCTAACAAATTATGGAACCAGCGTTGTTTATTTTCGAGTAATTTCTTGTGTACCCTTCTACCATGAACTCAACACAGCATATATTTGATGAAAGCATTCCTGAATGAAACGACTTTTATTTCTTTACTTGTATATGCAACTATCAAGCGTTTTACTTTCGTTGAACGTATCTGAAACTAATTGTTATTAATTTACTTTTATCTTAGTATGAATTTTCGGTCGTTTCCAGCCAGGACGAGAACAATGACCTTCAACACTTAGTTGACCCATGATGTTATCTCTCGGGTTACAATTAAAAAAAAATCATCGTTTCGTCCTTTTATAATACCTAAAAGAAAATGCTTTCTATTCATTTACTTCCAAAGATTACGCTTTTATCAATAACTTTTCTAGTTTAACCAAGCACGACAATTATTTCACAACTTTTCACATTTAAATAAAAAATAACTATGACTTGAACTTATGCGTGCCTTATTCGTATGCCGCAGTAATACACTTTACACAGTTCAATTGGTTTTTTCATTATCATTCTAACTAATGGTTTTAATATTTCGGCAGCTTCAACCAGACTGTCGCCGTATTGTTGACACATTCTAGGCTTTTTCTCTTTCACCATTTTTCGCTACATAATAATGACTTTTCCTCGACTATAAACCGACTAGTTACTCTTTTCATTTAAAGATATTCTTAAAATAGAATTAATATTGTAAATTTATAAAACGTAATACAAATAAACAAACACATTACTTTGTACTTACAATTAGGAAAACAGGGTGGTTAAGGAGGAATGGAAAACATTGATTGAGGTGGTAGTATGAACAATATTGAGTTAAAAAATTAATATAAACATGTGACCGATTTCCATTCGTTTTGGAGCTACAGGTACTGAATGTTATGCGTAAAATAAACATAAGAAAATGGTCAAGAGCACACAATAACTTATTGAAATACTTTATTCACGCAAAAACACACTTTGTTTTACAACAGTTTAAATTAAATGTTAGAAAATCCCATCATCAATACACTTTGCTGCTCTTTTTCCAACAGCTTTTCTGAGTACGTGCTGGTGTATTTTTATGACGGTAGCAGTGTTTACGATGCGAGCGAGTAATTCGTCTCTTGTGTTCACTTTTTCTTTGTACACTCCATTTTTCAAAGATCCCCACCCACAAAAATCTAATGTAGTAAGGTTTATTTCATGGATAACGTTCCAGCACCTGCATCTCCAAAACGAATGGAAATCGGACACATGTTTTTATAAACATTTTTACTCAATATCGTACATACTACCACCTCCTTCAATATTCATCATTCCTCCTGAATCACCCTGTATACGGGTGTGCGAACGAGTATAAACAAAATATTTTTGATTCACGTTTCTATAAAACCACACAGGGAATGGAAAAAACAACGGTATGTTTTGTCCCACTTCTTGAAACGAAGATTTTTTTTCTGTAATAATTTTTTTATTTAGGCACACACACACACATTACTTTTTTTTTCAGACAATTTTATTGATTTTTTTGAGTTACATTAATGATTCCATGAAAAATGTATCTCAACTTAATTTAATTATGAAACTATTATAACTCCTATTTCAGGTCCTTTTCTTTTTGTTCGATACTTGTCTTGCCTACCAGATGGTGCGCGCGTCTGAAGCTGCGTATCCACTACGCGCGGCAAACCCTCGAACATTGGCTCGCGCGGCAGCCGCGCATAATGGATACGCTGTTGCCACGCGAGCCAGCTCGAACATTGGCGCGGTCGAACATGCCGCGCTGCGAGCCATTCTCTGTCGGTCTCTAGGCGCGCGGCAAAGGACCCCCACTAATTGACTCGCGCGCAGTTGGGACGGTGGTGTCTTTCTTTGAGTTGGCTCGCGCGGCACAGCGACAGTTTACTGCCATGAACAACGAAAAGTGTCGATTTCTAATACAGCTGTATGGTACGAAATTTTTTTTGTAGAATAGTAAATGTGCAGATTACCACAGCAAAACGCTGAGGGACGATGCATTGAAGGAGGTAAGTACAGCAATGGGCTTAGGGGACATCCATAAATTACGTGAGGTGTATTTCCGGATTTTCGGACCCCTCCTTCTGGTGAGATCTGGTTGGTCCTGTTAGACACCCCCCCCCCTCCCACAGATCGTCTTCGCAGCTTTTTGAGACTTTTTTTTTAGGTCTCACCGACACTTTTCTACGAAATACCCCCCCCCCCTAAAGTCGACTTTCGCGCCATTTGTAGACCTTTTTTTTAGCTCTACAGTCCTACCCAATTTTAAAACATCTCACGTGAGATTTCCGTTGATCCTCCCTCCCCCTTGGTGAGATTACTCTGGACCCCCCCCCCCCCTATTTCAACTCATGTAATTTATGAATTTATGGATGCCCCCTTACGCGTTTCCGACTTAAAGAAGAAGATGACTACGCTTCTGGCATCATACTGAAGTGTTCCCTATGTTAGGAAGCAACTTCTCGACCTTACTGTGGCCGTTCACTACCAGTTATTAATTTCCAAATAATATTAAGATTAAAAAAAATCAGGTGGGCGCCAGAGATTGGAGTGTACCCTATTCTGAGGGATTCCAGATCTCAAAGTATTGTTACTTAAACATGAATTATTGGACAACTAGAATTATTAATAAACTCAAATGACACATTACATGATTGGATGGGATCTATTGAAAACAGGGTTCACAATCTGACTTTACGATTTACTTTAATTGTTTGCTTGACAAGATTTTACAAAGATTAATTTTCTTTCTGCAACACAAGGGTACATAACTTTCTCGGTGGAGCAAGAGAGTCTGTCTCGGGGCGATAACTAGGGTAAAAAAACGACGATGATGCAAAAGTTCCTTTTTCTGAATGGTGGTTACCGTGCAGGCGAATCTACGTTGTGCAGTCGGTGGGTTGACCAGCTCTCCATCACGGCCGGCTGCCTCACTGCTGTTCCCAGTAGTCAGCTGTTCGGTCGATCCACACCTCTCCGTCGGTAGTCAACAAGTCCCTCCGTTTTCTCGCGCTGCCTCGAAGAAGCGTCGTTCTCCACCCCCACTCTTGATGACGTCTGCCAATCACTGTATTTGGAGGGAAGCTTTTCTTGCTGGTTGGCTCAGGACATGCAACAAAACCACCCTTTTTTGTAATAAAAATACAAATTGTTCCCATTGGCTGTGTACTCCCTGGCTTCCCCTCGCCCTTCGTTCTTGGATACAGATTTACTTCTTATTTTGTTTGTTTACTAAAACAGCCCAGGCTCCCACTCCATCGTGAGTCGCAGGCCTTGTCACGAGGCTGTTATGCCATAAGTCACATTTAATGAAAACACTCAGGGGCTGGCGTTCCACAAACACCAGCAGAACCTCCCCTGGGACCGAGGACCGACACACACCAGACGAGAAAAGAAACACGCGCACCTCTGTCTCTCGCGGATCATTACAACTTTAGCACCATAATTTGAAGTGTTCCCTCTGTTAGGAAAGCGACTTCTCGACCTTACTGTGGCCGTTCACTACCAGTTATTAATTTGCAAATAACATTAAGATTAAAAAAATCAGGTGGGCGCCAGAGATTGGAGTGTACCCTATTCTGAGGGAAGCGACATCCAGATCTCAAAGTATTGTTATTTAAACATGAATTATTGAACAACTAGAATTATTAATAAAGTCAAATGACACATTACATGATTGGATGGGATCTATTGAAAACAAGGTTCACAATCTGACTTTACGTTTTACTTATGCATTTTAATTGTTTCCTTGACAAGATTTTACAAAGATAATTTTCTTTTTGCAACACAAGGGTACATAACTTTCTCGGTGGAGCAAGAGAGTCTGTCTCGGGGCGATAACTAGGGTAAAAAAACGACGATGATGCAAAAGTTCCTTTTTCTGAATGGTGGTTACCGTGCAGGCGAATCTACGTTGTGCAGTCGGTGGGTTGACCAGCTCTCCATCACGGCCGGCTGCCTCACTGCTGTCCCCAGTAGTCAGCTGTTCGGTCCATCCACACCTCTCCGTCGGTAGTCAACAAGTCCCTCGTCTTCTCGCGCTGCCTCGAAGAAGCGTCGTGTTCCGCCCCCTCTTCATGACGTCTGCCAATCACTGTCTTTGGAGGGAAGCTTTTTCCGTTGGTTGGCTCAGGACATGCAACAAAACCACCCTTTTTTGTAATAAAAATACAAATTGCTCCCATTGGCTGTACTCCTGGCTTCCCCTTACACTTCGTTCTAGGATACCGATTTATTTCTTATTTTGTTTGTTTACTAAAACAGCCCAGGCTCCCACTCCATCTTGAGTCGCAGGCCTTGTCACGAGGCTGTTATGCCATAAGTCACATTTAATGGAAACACTCAGGGGCTGGCGTTCCCCAAACACCAGCAGAACCTCCCCTGGGACCGGGGACCGACACACACCAGACGAGAAAAGAAACACGCGCACCTCTGTCTCTCGCGGATCATTACAACTTTATCCACCAACTCCGATAATTTAAAATTATTCACTGAATAATTTTAAATTCCTTAATAATTGTTCACTAAACACACTCGCGATAGCCAGCATCACTATTTAATTATGCCCTGTCTTGCTCTGTCCCTTGTGACCACTCCACATACCTACTAACAAAATATCAAATTGAGTAATAAAATACCCTGCTTTCAATCATCCCAGCTAATATGTCATTTAACATGATTCAAGAGCGTATTATCCTTGAGCATCCGTTTCAATCCCCTGAACAAGTGTGGAGCGAAACCAGATGGAGTACGTCATCTAATTTATAAACATATTACATTCATTACTTATCTAACAATGTTGCATCTATAATTAAACAATGAAACATGAAAATAAATGGACATATAACTTTGAAAATTCTTAATTCACTGAAGATACACTATCATTCACATTCTCTTAATGTTTTCTAACAATTCTATATTCATTAAACAATTTTTTTTTCAATGATTATAATCCTTCACACAATCATTTGTGATGAGCGTACCCTTACTACAAAACCTTACTAAATAAGTTTTTTTTTAATTCTTTTTTTTTTATTAATTTCACCAGTGGTTTCTCTAACCACATACCTTCATTGAACCAACTTCCAAGATTAGTACACAGTTTGAGTTCTCACACAGCAATGTGTAGCGTAATTACATGAATGTCTATCCTCTGACCAGTACAGAAGCACGTCTTTCTAATGATTATCTAGCTGAGTTTTGTAAGATCCTTGGTTCCTTTTTCGGGAAAAACCCTTCCTTCCCTCTCTAAGGCATGTTGATACCCCGTGTTTGATTTTTTTATTGTGTGTCACCGACCGTATCACTTACCACGCCGTTGTTAAAGAAGTTGATTCAAACAATACCAGTGAAACAAACTGAATAGTTTTCGTTACTGCTAGAGCAGGAAAATTAATCTTATTAATCCTAAAATCTCTTATCACAATAATAAAATAGGTTCTAGATTATCGTCAACTACTTAAATCTTCAACGATCCGTTGGCTTATTTCTAGTGCTTAACTATTTTTACTTCTACGTTTTTCAAACTATTTTACAATCAACTCATTCTGTATCGGCGTTTCCCATCTGTATAATTTAAAATTTCCGGACTCTGAGACAGCAAAACAATCTTAGTACGACCAGTTACTTTTTAACTTCTCAAGTAAATATAATTATCTTTTATTGTTTACCACATCTTCAAATTATTTTCTTATTGCATCCTCGGAAAATCTTTCATGACGGGTTCATGATTATTCACATTTCTTTTCAAACCACTTTAATTTTTATCAAGCCACAATTACTTCTTTCGTGAAATCTTCTAACCGGTGTTCTATGTATATTCTTTATCAAGCGTTTACAATCCTCTTTTCAGAAAATTCTCAGCGTGTTGGACCACTCTCTACTTTCGTAATGCGACTATAGTTCCGCGCTCGTTCTAGCTTCCACGACGAAATGACTTTTTCTGTCATCTATTGAATTCTAATTGACGATTTTATCCGTCAACAAATCATTTATGCCCCTTTTACCTTCAACGGTCTTTCGGTCAGCATATATCCTTACCAATCGTTCAATATCATTTCTCGCAAATTTTCGTCATCATTCTTACTATCACGAGCACTTCCTTTCTCTTGTCTCTTACGATTTTCAATATCAACACACCGCCAATTATTATCATTCCGATTATAAACTACATCTTAATGTCACGTAGTATTTTAGATTTGATTACCTTTGTAAACATTTCAGCAAACCCGTCTCGAATTATATAACATAACGTAATTAAACCAGATCTCTCTCTTTTTATAATTCGTCGAGGATATTTTCTTTTAGTATTATGAATAATGGGGTCTTTTTTTTTTATGGAAAGCTTCTAAACTTGGGAACACCAATTGATCAATTTTTCCGTATTCTGTCCACTCATACATCTCAATTATTATTATTTCTTTTTCAACGAAATTGCTACATTAACTTCCGTTCTATATTATTTTTGATGAAACCACATCTGTATGTTTTCCAACGGATCCTACAATGCTCTAATAATTATCAGTACGAAAAATTAACTTTACAGTTACTATTCTATACTCACTTATTGCTAACTACAAACATTATAATCTTGCATGGTCATATTTCCAATATCGGGCGACCAAAAATACTTCATATATTCTTTAAAACTTCAAGCGACCATGCACAATCTGCATCCATTTTTCATTTTCCAAATTATTATTTTTCCTATTCCCTCGATACTCCAAGCAGTGTTGTTCATTTACGATCGGCAATCTGTACAGCTTTGTTTTCTCTTTGTTGTCGTAATATTTCTGTAGGACTCCCGGTCGAATACCTTTTCTAGCGTGGGCCTGTTATCCAGAAATTTTTTTGCGCCTCTGTCAACCGCCCTTCCAGCTGTGAGGTCAGGCACCCGGAGGAAAGCAGTCCCCCTCACACATCTGTTTTTCCGCAAGGTTCTCAGCCTCTGAAACTCTCCCATTATCCCGGCAGATGTTTCATTTACCTTTAAGAACTTGACATACTTTATGTACCTTCGTTCGCAGCAGACTGTTGATCTTTGGTGTATTTGTCTCTTTTTTTCTCTTTTTGTTATTGTTCTACTGACGGACAGCTGTAGCCGAATCGACTTAATTTCATCCATCAACATACTCTTGTCGAGTTCGGTAATCGAACGTGAAAAGCTACTATTTTCACACGCATTGTTTTCTTCTTTCCTTCCGATGATACTTTCAATTTCAGCAAATTTTCCGCAAGACTCTACAGTTCGCAAATCATCCTCAGATTCTCTTACAGGATATCTTGTTTCCGTTTCCTTCGAAACTTCAATCATTTGATTTTCCCTCGTAGTGCTCCTCAATTCATTCAAATTATTCACCTCGTTTTTCCACTTATCAACAACCACAGCTACAGTGTTTTTCAAATCTTCATGCTCCACTACGTTCATTGTAGGTTTTATTTCCTGGTCTACTGTTTTTCGCGAATGCTCTGTCATTTTTCGATCCGTCTCTCCAAACGTTTTTTTCATGCACTGCCATGCAGTTTCAGTTTCGATCTTATTCATATCGGCATCCCCGCTTCTGAAATCAGATCTTACTTGTTCGCAATTGGCGATTCGCTGTTCATTCAACTGCAGACTTATATCAATTTTCAAGCTTTCACTGAGAGCCATAAATTTTTCGCTTATCCGGTTTTCGGTTTCATTTTGTCTATCATGCATTAAACCAAATTTTTCGTTCATGCTCGCGCTCATTTGTTCGCAAATAATCTTCGACTGTTGTTCCAGCATAGTTTTAAACATCAACATCATGGGATGAGATGCAACATTTTCGCAACCCGTAATCTGAGTATCACTTTCAGATTGAGCTACCGATTGTTGAATCGGTTCATTAGTTGGAGGGCACGTGATTGTGTCCTCACTTCCGGTTTGACAAGGATTTTCTCCAGCTTCCATTATCACGGCATCAACTGGAAACTGTTCGCTTTCTACATTCATAGATCCTATCGTTTCAGAAGTTGACGCATTTGAACTTTGCGACATGTTGGTTGATTTTCCTGACCTGAGTAACATTCACTTAATTCATTAGCCTACGATAGCGTTACCAACTTTCGAATCCCGCTCACTGATTTATAAAATTCTTTACAGACGACATTATATTAAACCTCTCAGTAAACCACATTTACGACCATTAACATTTCAATCAATGCAAACACACCGCGAATTTAACACGGAAAATCAGTAATCCACAAGAAAAAACTTTCCGATTACCAAAATGCATAAAGATTTGGACCGAACCAAAATACTGAAAGCAAGAAACTCATACTCTTCTCAGCATAGTCATATAGATATTCTACACTCAAACACAGAATTTTTCAACGCTGGTCAGATGAAAATTCTTACCTTCAGACCAACCTTGGAAGTTGTTTCACCATAACTTTCCAAAAAATATTTCACAATAATGACAACACAACAAAAATATGCGACCATCACACAACAAATCACGACAACCCAAAGGCGAACAAAAACCAACACATCAAATTTCAGTCCTAGGCCAACTCAACACTCTTTGAACATCAACAAAACATCAAACATTTAATATTCTCCATCCTGATTTCATCTGCATTCCAAAACTAAATAAAACAAAATTCAAATGACATAACAAAACCTATATGTTTAACATAGATCATATGATTATTTAAAAAAAATCTCCACCTGGTTCGGCACTGCACTGAAATAAAAAATAATGTTATAATAATAATGGAATTGAAACTTTTGCATCCACCCGTATATTTTTTTTTTTTTTCGTTAGCCCCACGTTCTGGGCGTCATAATTTGAAGTGTTCCCTCTGTTAGGAAAGCGACTTCTCGACCTTACTGTGGCCGTTCACTACCAGTTATTAATTTGCAAATAACATTAAGATTAAAAAAATCAGGTGGGCGCCAGAGATTGGAGTGTACCCTATTCTGAGGGAAGCGACATCCAGATCTCAAAGTATTGTTATTTAAACATGAATTATTGAACAACTAGCATTATTAATAAAGTCAAATGACACATTACATGATTGGATGGGATCTATTGAAAACAAGGTTCAGAATCTGACTTTACGTTTTACTTATGCATTTAATTGTTTCCTTGACAAGATTTTACAAAGACTAATTTTCTTTTTGCAACACAAGGGTACATAACTTTCTCGGTGGAGCAAGAGAGTCTGTCTCGGGGCGATAACTAGGGTAAAAAAACGACGATGATGCAAAAGTTCTTTTTCTGAATGGTGGTTACCGTGCAGGCGAATCTACGTTGTGCAGTCGGTGGGTAGAACAGCTCTCCATCACGGCCGGCTGCCTCACTGCTGTCCCCAGTAGTCAGCTGTTCGGTCCATCTACACCTCTCCGTCGGTAGTCAACAAGTCCTCTCATCTTCTCGCGCTGCCTCGAAGAAGCGTCGTGTTCCGCCCCCTCTTCATGACGTCTGCCAATCACTGTCTTTGGAGGGAAGCTTTTTCCGTTGGTTGGCTCAGGACATGCAACAAAACCACCCTTTTTTGTAATAAAAATACAAATTGCTCCCATTGGCTGTACTCCTGGCTTCCCCTTACACTTCGTTCTAGGATACCGATTTATTTCTTATTTTGTTTGTTTACTAAAACAGCCCAGGCTCCCACTCCATCTTGAGTCGCAGGCCTTGTCACGAGGCTGTTATGCCATAAGTCACATTTAATGGAAACACTCAGGGGCTGGCGTTCCCCAAACACCAGCAGAACCTCCCCTGGGACCGGGGACCGACACACACCAGACGAGAAAAGAAACACGCGCACCTCTGTCTCTCGCGGATCATTACAATACAGAAGAGAAAGATCAAGAATAGCTAAGTCTTATTACTGGTTCTGGAAAGTATTTATTATTTAACACTTATAATGATCCCCACGGTGTAATTTATCGATTTGTGCTATGTATGTCTACAATATAAGCCATATGGTAGCCTACACGACAGAATGTAGCACCACTCATATTCCTACTTGCGGAAGTCTTAGTAAAAATGGTCGCGAAATCTGACTGTGCCTGCATTGCTTGCCGCGCGACTCTGGCTGGGTTGCGTTGGCTCGCGCGGCATCCGCGCTCGTCAACAGAAACCCACGAACAGTGGCTCGCGCGGCGATACCTGGCACCAAGCCAGGTATCGCCGCGCGAGCCACTGTTTGAGGGTTTGCCGCGCGTAGTGGATACACAGCTTTACGTTTGCATCTTGCTACTCCGCCCCAACACAGCCACATATTTCATTGTTTCTTTTTTTCCAGTTTAGTAAATATCCGCCTTGTTGTCTGAGAGCTTTCTGTAAGTAGCGATTAGCATTTTAAAATTAGTCAGTTATTAACTCTTAATTTCTTGTAGACGGAGGCTCAACGGGGATTACGGCATTAGGGTGAGATACCTGAAGTGTTATACAACAAATTCACTTTTTTTTTTATAGTCCTCTAAGTTTCCATTATTTTGAGAAAATATACAATATACAGTGTTTCCCATTAGTCATATTAAGTCGTCTCTTCTATGTTTCGAATCTGTCGTCATATCTGGTTTAGGCAAAAGTTCAGGAGTTATTCTTCTCGTTGTGTTATCTAATATGTGTGCTGCGGTGCGCCTGATATCTGTGCCGTGACGTAGTACAAGTGCAGACTGTATATCATTTGTAGTAGCGCGAGGGAGCGAGAACATCCAACCGTAATGCTACAGATTTGACTGAAAGTTGTTTGCTTTAGAGCATAACATCATCCAACGTCCAACCGTAATGATATAGATCTGACAGTGAGTTGTTTGCTTTAGAGCATAACATTATACAATTGTCAACGTCCTAGTAAAGACCGAAATACGTAACAGTACCAGCGGCATAATAGTGGCCTCTGAATGATAAACACGTTGTGAGAAGTTTGGCCGCAGTGGTCACGGTTGAAGCCTCCGGAGTTTGACAGAGACGGACGCACAGTGGTTTGACTTTGTGTCAACAGCGGTAACTTTGAGTTTCAACTCCGCACACAGAGCGTGTGTGCGTGACGGCTCCACTAGGTGGTTACACGTGACTCCTACTCCCCACATGACCAAAAATAGAAGGCAGTACTAAATTCCAAACGAAAGGATAACTTTTAAAACCTTTAAGGAACATAAAAAGGGGATACCAAATAAAATTTTTATATTTCTTCATCAAGATACTGTTGTACTGTGTGGATTTTTTAAGTTAAAACTTCCTTAGGTGCGTAGGGCGATTTTCGGATGGGGGTAAATCCATGACTTCCCGACTACCCGTCACAACGACGTGTTGCATGATGGATATATTTTTGGATGGGTAGTGCCTTATGAGCTCCCGTCATCAACATTCTAATGTTAACATTATACCAGCCGGCCTCGGTAGCGTAGGGGCTAGAGTGCTAGCTCCGTGTTCGAGTCCGGCCGAGGGCATGGGTGTTTAGTGTTGTGTCTGTGAATGTCTTGATGTCTTGTCCGTGTTGTAGTGTCCCTGTGTCAGTACTTGATAGCAACATATCACATTGAGCTGGCTGTATGGCCCAGTAGCCGAATGCCATTAAAAAAAAAAAAAAAAAAAAAAAAAAAAACACATTATATCTGTAGATAAGTATGAAGTGTTGGACTTGGACTACAACGAAATTATAGATTATAATTGTATCTAATATACAAAAATGAATGCTGTTTTTTTTTGCGAATGTTCTTCATACAAACACACAGTTTTTATCCGATTCTGACGGAACTTTGCATAGATATACTTAAAAAGCGAGTAGAAAAATGCTGTTTACGTTTGATTTACAAGAACCTAGACCTTCTGCTTCTTTCCCTCTTCACCTTAATTTCGGTGAACGTTGTTCATACAAACCCTCAGCCTCTATACGATTTTGATAGTACTTAGCACACGAATACTTCAAACCAAGGCGGTCTGGTAGCCCAGCGTTTAAGACGCTTGTTTCCGAAAGTTTCTTATTCCGCTCACGGCGTCAAATTACCAGCTTAGCAGGAATTTTTAGGAGTTTGTAACAGCCCTCAAACCTAAGATTAAATGGAATTGTATTTTATGAAGCAATTCTAGTAAGCTAGAGTTTGGTTGAATATGATCTGGTATGTTTATTTTGCAATTTCCTGTAAATAAATGTATATAGACTTAATTTTTTGAAAAGAAATTATTTAATGGCCATATAATATGTTTAAGAACAGAATTGTGCAAGAGAATTGCTTAAATGTTGGTAATTCCAAATATTAATGCAAGTTACGATGTATAAGGACAATTTTCGACAGTTTAAAATGATTTCTGTGAATAATTTTGTGTTTAAGTATCTTTAATTTCCATTTCTGAATATTTTGTAATGATGTTAAATGATTATGTATTAATTCTGATTGTTTTTAATAGGTTTCAATTGTTTAAGTATTGTTAATGTTCGAGAATTATCTGGAGGAAGCTTTTGAAGTGTTCTAGAAATTTCGGTAGAGTTTATATAAAGCAAACACCCGAGACAGAGAAAAAGTTAGTTCAGTTAGTTTTTTCGGCATAGTTTTCCCCTATTCAGTTTGCGCCTGACAAGGACTGCGTTAGTAGTATTGTCTGTGGAAGAAATAGTGTATGCAATCTCTGGATTGTATGAATGCATGTAACCTGTATCGTTGACATCGTGTTTGAGAATAAAACCACGACTAAACTGAAATACATTGTGGACTACTTATTTACCGTATTAATTAAACTACCAAGAATCTGACAAGTTGTATTTGATTCTATGATCTACTCTAGGACATTCCTTGGTTCTGATTTCACATTAAACTGTAGTACCCTGAGGAAATGATTTAGTCTTCCTGCCTAGAACACAATAACTTGGTACTTCTCCTTCGGGTTGTGGACTAACTTAGATGTTTAGTTTTTCAAGTGAAAACTTCTTTAGGTGCGCTGGCCAAATTTTTGGATGGGTAATTTCTTGTGAGTTCGCGTCACCGATATGCTAATGTTAACAGTATATCTGTAGCATTCTGGTGGGTCAGTGGTTAAGGTGTCTGACTGGGTAACGAAAGGTCCCCAGTTAGAACCCCGACTCGACAGAGATTTTCGTAGACCCTTAACCCGACATTCATCTCTGGCACAGCAAGCTGTGCAATGTGAAGTACGCAAGCACGCTTCCACTGTTCGGATTCCACGTTGAACTGTAGGTCGCCTGTACATGGTAGCAGTACCGGGTTAGGTTAAGGCGGCCAAGACAGGGGCGGAATGCGCAGCCAATGCAAACCCTGTCACCAGGTCATTACGACCACACGGAGTTATTATTATTTAGTATATCTGTAGTTGTAAGTATGACATGTTGTGCGTATGATATTCATAGTTTTAGTTTCTATCGGCAGTCCCCAATTACTGCCAATTAGCCAATTAGCTTTTTTCAATTTTTTAAAAAAAGCTTTTTTTTTTTTTTTTGCTGTCGTCAGTCTTTCGACTGGTTTGATGCAATCCTCCATCCCTTCCTATCCTGTGCTAACCTCTTCATTTCTACATACCCCTTACAGCCCACGTCCTCAATTATCTGCTTCAAATATTCTAATCTCTGTCTTCCTCCACAATTCTTACCTTCGACTGTTCCCTCCACTAACAAATTAACCAATCCTGTATGTCTCAAAATATGACCTACCTGCCTGTCTCTTCTTTCTGTAAGCTTCTTCCAGAAAGAAGAGACAGGCTGGTAAGTTTATACAGTGTTAATATGTTTAGTTCTTTCAACTTTATTAAGAATTATTTTGTATTATAGAGAAAAAGTATTTGCTTTAAGTTGATACGCTGGGCGTGTGCACCAGAGCAGTGGCGACTCCAGGATTTTGATTTGGGGGGGGGGGGGCTTGAGCGGAGTTTGTTTTTGGGGGGACCCTTGAGTCGGTTAGGGGTAGGCTTTATAGTCTTCCCGCCCTTAATTGATCAGAAGAGCTAAAAAAAAAGGTCTTCTAAATTACGATGTCGGGAGTGGACCTACATACTTTTGGGGAGGGGGTGCTTGAGCCCCCTAGCCTCACCCCCCCCCTCCGGATCCGCCACTGCACCAGAGAGTAGTGTATGTTTGGAAAGTCAGTCAGTCATGGAGAGAATATCGTAGAGTCCACTAGGTGTAGAAATGGCGGATAAAGGCATGCTTTGGTAGTGTCATACAGACAGAATAATTTGTAAAGTGGATTAAAAAAGACATTGAGAAGACTGGATTTGTACAGATAGTATTTATCAAAAACTGATTATATAAACAGTGTAAGAAGTACACGGCGAATGTGTGGAATCTAGTTACGAGTAAAGTATTTTGATTGTGTACAAACCGATGAGAGCCTTAATCTGTGTTTTCACTCCACAGCGTAACCAGTTTAAATGAAAACAAGGTGACTAACGAGTATATGAAGAAGTCAGGTAAGAAATTTACGTGTGGCTTTCCGCGCCGAGGACATGGAATACTTAATGAGCATGCGAAGCAGCTGTTTCTTATAACTTCTTAAACGTCGAGGTCATTAGAGGCGGGAGCGGATTGGGTATAAGGAACGGGAAGGAATTTGGCTTTGGCGTTTTAATGCAACCATCCCGCAATTAGCCTGGACGGTTTTCGGGTGGATTCTACGATAACCTTGGCGCCGCAAATTGATGATGGATTCTTATGTAACTCGACGAGACAAATTGAAACTAAAGAATAAAATGTTTTGATATCTCGCTTAGTTCTAGAGATATTGTATCTCAAAACTGACGCGGTTAGGTTGAAATGTGACCTGGACCAGAAGAAAAAATTCGCCATAGCCAAATTTGATGATGAATTCGTATGTAACTCGACGAGACAAATCGAAAATAAATACATTTTTTTTATATCTCACTTAGTTCTTGAGATATTGTATCTCAAAAGTGAGGAGGTTAGGGTGAGATCCGGCCTGGACCAGAAAAAAAAAATCACGAAAGCCACTATATCTACACTATAGGAGTCTTAATTTTTTCCTAGTGGTGGTTGTTACGTTGAAATACGGCCTGGACCAGAAGAAACGTCACCAAAAGCACAAGGAACTAGACCTTTAACTGATTTTTAACATGTTATATCTAGTAAAATTACAACTGATGGCCGAAGTATGAATGATGTTAAAAGCAGAATATGACTAATCTTTTAGTTTCAAATATTGATCTAAGATCAGAAAGACCTTTTTAAAACTCTATGTGTGGTGCACAGCACTTTATGGTAGCTAAGCATGGACTATTGGAATACCAGAAAAAGCGTGGAATGTGGTGGCACAGAAGGATGCTGAAAGTTTGACAGATAAAGAACGAAAATAACGTGTTTTGGAAGTGATGTGTGAGAAAAGGAGCTTGTAGAAGAAGAATCTTACAGAAAGAAGAGACTGGATGACGGGTCAAATTTATGCGGGATTTGTTAATTTGTTAGTGGAGGGAACAATGGAACGAAAGAACTGTAGAGGTCGACAAAGATTATAATATATGAAGCAGATAACTAAAGACGTAGGGATGAAGGATCGGATCAAACCATTCGGAGACTTATTACAGAAAAAAAAGTATGGATCCTGAATAATGTTCTGATATTGCCACTCAGCATCTGTGAGTAAGTGAATAAATCTCTCCTTTGGAAATAAGCATTATCAGTAGCTGATGACAAAGGAACAACTTGTCCAATCGAAACGGAGATCTGATGGTAATTAGGAGAATTAGTTCGAGAGACTCAATGCTATTAAAAGGATCAGGGAGGATTACCTGATGAAGGACGCGGCCAAAAGTTCGCCACAACAGGTGGAAGCTCATTTACAGCTAGAGGTAACAAAGGAGGACTTATGATGAGACCATTGGAAGACGAGCAGAAGGAAGACCTTCAAAAACCGGAGATTCGCGCTCGGTATTACCACATACAGAAAACGAGATACGCGCTGATAAAGGACAGAAATGATCCCAATGAAAGAATAAAATAAATTGCGCCTGTGTCCATATACCAAAGATACCAGGGTGGATGAAATACGGACAGAAAATACAGAACCGACAAACTGTAATACTTTGGATACTTGTACACCAAGAATGAGGGTCAAAAATGCAAGTGATGAAAGAAATCAAACTTTACAGTACGCGTATGCATGTTCTATCGACGGTTTCAGCTAAACGAGTGGTAGTGTAGCATAAACTAATTTTTTATTCCTTTTTGAAGTGCCAATATGTGAATGTCATTTAATAAATCCGAAATCTCCACATCTTTAACCCCTAGCCTACGATTTAAGATTCAACAGCGCAGTTTCAAAACGTAAATAGAACTGCCTAGCCTTCGAGCCATTCCACGGTACTGCAAATCTGTGTTAAGTTGTACCAATCGCACAGTACTTACGTGGGGTGTCGTACCTATTAGAAAAATACAATTCGGGAAAAGTTAATTTAATAAATTACAAAAATATAAGTCAAAAATTGAAAACAAACAAATGACTAAAACTAAATGATATATTTAATTAAACAACAAACAATAAAGGTTAATAACAGAAGTAAATATATCATAGATGGTTTATTACATTAAAATAAATAATGAATCAACAATATTTAAGTCGAATTTCTGAATAAATTCTCATTGCACACAATTAGCGTTTTTTTTTTTTTTACAAAAATGAACAAAAATTTAATAATGTTCAATCTTGTGATATTTTTCGTGGTGTTTATATTTTGCCCGGGCGACGTACCACGGGGTAGGCACGTGATAGTCAGTTTTGGCCGAAACCCTGTCCACGAGCTTCACAAGTGATTGTAGCCCAAAGGGTTAACATTGTATTCTTTGTGTGGGTGTTATAAGGTTTCCTCCTTATTTACATATTAACATTATTAAAACACGTCCATTTAACGGTTAAGCAAGAATGCACAAACATCTTCTGTTTTATTCACCACAGTGAATATACAATATCCATAGACAGCATAGATACTTAGACTAAGAGAATTTTATTTCGATATCATATTATAACAAACATAATCAAATTTTATTATTTCCAGTATGGGATCAGTACTACAGGATTTTTATTTATCCTCTATATCCATCACTAGGTTTAATACCACGGATGAAAGTAAATTATCTTTTAAATGAAATCAATTATTTTGCAAATTTCAACTGAGATGATGTTTATTACACATTCACAATAAGAATTACTACCCACTTATCTTTTGGTATTGTAACGTTCTGACCTCATTACCTGATTTAAAATTATAATTAATTTTATTATTTTATTTTATTATCATGAAAGGTAGAACTTGCGTGAATACTTTATACGAGAAATCACAAATGGTTTTATTTCAATTAATCACATGACATATATAACAAAATTAGTTAAAATTAATCAGTTGTCCTTTTGTGGGCGCCAGGGTATTTTATATAAAATACACAAAAATTAAACAGTAAACGAAGTCAACATTTTGACTTCACTTCTGAAAGAGATGTTTGCTCCGGGCTATGAGAGTTCTTATCTGCAGGGTCGTAGCTGGGCAATGCTATGAACTTGAAAGTCTAGCTAGCACAGTGTCCTTCATTGGCGATGTATAATTACCAAATGTACTTATCTGCCGCCACACATTGGATGACGGTCTTCTCTGCTATGGACCAGTGTAGCACAGTTCCTCAGATGTCGTCCTTTGCCTGAGCTCATCTGCTCAAACAAAATAGCGGGTGTCCGGATCCAGGCAGCAGCAACAGTCCAGAAATCACATCATCGGAACGTGCTGTCCGGCCGGCATCGAATATTCCTTCACTCGTTCGTCGTGCCACATGCAAAACAGAAAACTTTCGCCGATCACCTTGTTTGTCTACTTGGCACGCACAAATCTCCCCTCCATTAGGCACACACTATTCTCCCCTCGCTAATTCTAGGAACCGGCCTGCTGGCATTCCTCAGATCTGCCGCTCCACACTTGTACACTGCGCCCAAATGCCCACTAAAATATTCCACATTTTAAATAATAAACATATAGTTTATTAATGTAACTAGCGGTCACAAGACGCGTTCGTTACAGTATCCTGTTTACAAACATTATTCTATTAGAAGACAATAGTTACAGTTCATTGGAACAATTATACTTCTCCTCTGCCCCTGGGCTTATCTTCCCAAATATAAAATTACAATTTAGCACTCTTCCCGCCACGATAATGGAACGACTTTTTTTTCGTGCCTCACAAGCCATCTTTTTCAACATCTACTCGTAACCAGAGATCTTCTTCCTCTAGCTCGACGCTCTCTGACCTTGAAATTTCCAAAGTTACTATATATAATCATAATTGCATATTAACAAAAACCGGGTGTATTTGTTGCGGAAAAACTCATAAACTATTACGCAGATTTCGATGGGGTTTTCACCCTTTTTTAAAGATTATAACCTCAACTAAACTGTTTGGTATGTCCTATGCTCTAACTGTAACATAACGCCGGAGCAGTAAGAGAAAATCTGAACGTATTGCGTGAAACACCAGAGATGAAACATTAATTAGATGCATACGTCATACTTCGCAAAAAAAAAAAATTATAGCCATATTATCGTATGTAACGTTTCATTCCTTAAATTTTGGTTTTTAGTCTTTAAGTTCCACAGATGACCGTATGGAATGTGGAGAGGAAACTACATAAAGTGGAATGGAAAAAATGTAAATAATAATATAATAAAAAACTACAATCTCTGATGTTTGGAAGTGAAATTATATTCACTGTTGATAGTAAGTAATGCATATTTGATGGGTTTGAACACGAAAGTTCAAGTGTTTAAAACCTTAGTGTTGGCAATTCCGGTATTTTTATAATTTATTGCTGAACGATTTCGTCTTTTCCATATTTCCTGAAGAAAATTCATTGTTTCTATTGCTGCACAAATCGCTGTGGTTATTCTGTTGAAACTTGATACAAATGTTCCTGATAGGATGGATAAAAATATTTCAGGAATAAATCAATCCTAATCTCCATTTACAAATCCTAATCCCATCTCTTGTCTGCTTCACCGTTTAAATACGTATAAAAAATGAAGCGACAGACTTGAAATTTGATTCACAACTGCAGAAAACCGACCTCTGTTATGAACTTCAATGTTTATGTGGGAAAATTACCGTAGGCCATACGGGGCAACGCCGGGAGCTCTGCTAGTATAATAATAAATTTCGTGAGGTTGCGAACCTCACAGATTCTTCATTGCTAGAGACCGATCGGTCGCAGATGAAATTCTGTTATGCTATAAGTGAGGCAAATCACACATATGTATCATGACTCAGCTTTGTCAGTTAGTTTGTGGCAGGGGTACTCGATAGAAAAGAAGTAGTTCGTGATACAATTCTTTCTTATTCCCATAAAAGTCCCTGATTTGCCTAATTTCGTAAATCGAGTTTGCCAGTGAACGACGAAGGAATTCTGCAGCAGTTTTGAAACTTTTCATCAATTTAATAAGTAAGTAGATTCTCTGTACGAGCTGCAAACATTTTCGAATTGTCTTCGTTACGGCCGACACGGCACTGCCACTCACTACGGTATAATAATAATAATTATATTTAATAAAATTGCAATGGAGCGCATGCTCCGATGGCAATTTCCCTACACACCCAGCTTCACCCTTTCCTGCACCCACCTACATTTGCCCTCTGCAAATTTTAGCTTTAAATTCTTTCAACGTTTTTGATAAGTTATTTATCATTTCTCTGGGTAACTTATTCAAATCCCTGACACCCTTACCCAAAAAAGAGAATCTTTCTACACCCTTGTGCCTGAAATCGAGTGCCAGCTTGTGGTCATGATCTTCGTTTCCCTTCCATTCATTGCTTTTAATTCTTACACCAATATCTTTCCATGCCTGATCACCAATATACGACTTGTATACTCCCATGACCCTCTTTACCCACTTCCTGTCTTCCAATGAATCCAGTTCCAGCTCTTTAAGCATATCTGTTACTGACTGCATTCTGCGGTAATTTCCATACCTGAGAGGTTCACTTGTAAAGGTAAACCGTACTGTTAGACCGAAGCGTGTATGCCACAAAAAAGCACAGGTATCCGGACCTGTACAGATAACCGGAGAAGAATGAAAAATCAATTCTTTGCACCTGCGCCGGTGTATAGAGCGGAGCGTATGTGAGGTATTGCGGTAGACCTGTACAGGATTCAGTCTCAGTTATAGCTTTGTGGAAGAGAGATCACGTTGTATGCAGTGCAGTAACAGCTTTTTTTTAAATTTATTTTTGCTTCAAGTTAGAATCATACTCTATGTAAAATCGTAAGCTTAAGAAAATTTATGGAAATTAATAAATCAGAATCTTCTCTGTGACGAGTTGAGAGCAACAAACTCCATGATCGCCCCAAAAAAAGAAGCCACCAATGCGATATTATTGCAAAAACTATAAGAGTTCGAATCTGATGCTAACAAGTCGCCAGTGACTAAAAAAAGTAAAGATTCAAGAAGGAACTTCCGTAAAGAGAGGTAACAAATATTTAAGGCTGATTAAAGTCTGGAGCGCTGACAGATGCAATTTATAAGTTATAAACTTGAGGCGATATTACTGTAGAAAACTTAGGGCACTGATACGATCTCCCTGTTGCAATAATCCTTCAAGATGCTGCAAGTCTTTCGTTTGGAGAAAAAGCGTTTCTCATTATGGTATCACTTTTCTGAATTAATGGGGTAGCCATTGAAAGCAATTTTAGATAAACCTGCTCATCCATACGCAAGTAATTACGGTAATAAATAGTTTCTATCACCAATTCCACAAATTAGTATGAGTGTATTGTTCCATTTTTAACAACCACTTTTACGCCACTTTTCACTTGTTTCCTTTGCTATGTACTTTTAAAAGCTATTAAAACGTCTCCCACCGCCAAGACATCATCATGTGACTATTGCATACTGTGTACACTGGGCTCTGTCGGTCTTCCTGTCTACCTGCTCAGGTAAACCTCTCAGGTGTACCGTAGATTGTGCAGCTGCCTAGGGTGATCGACCATCCACCCACCTGTCAAGAAGTGACACTTCTGGGTGAATCCCCAGACATCTACGCGGCACCGGCACTGCAAAATATATTCTTACGAAACTATGGGCGACGTATGAATTATGCGTTGCCTTCCACAGAAATTTAGGTTTTGAAGAATGAATGAAATTTAGCTTGGTTTCTTGCAGTTTGTCTCCCCGCACAGTTATATGAACATTAAAAAGAAATTAGTGTGGTGTGACTATCATTTCATACTGCACCTAAAGGCGGAGACAAGTGTTTTTCACTTTACAATTACAATGAAGGCAGTTCCACCTATCGTGATACCATTTCACTTTGAATATACAATTAATGACTCTGTCCTAAGAACGGTAGATTCCGCTAAATACCTAGGGGTAACAATTCGTAATATTTTGTCGTGGAATGAGCATACAGAGAAGGTAATTGGGAAATCAAATCGTATGCTCAGAATTCTAGGTCGTAATTTAAAACAGTGCAAACCGGAAGTCGAATCGATTGCATACAAGTCACTAGTTAATCCTTACTTAGAATATTGTTGCTCTGTGTGAGGTCTCCATCAAAAGGGGTTAATGGAGGCATTAGAGAAGGTCCAAAGAAGAGCCACGCGACTCGTGACAGGTATATATAGCTGGAGGGAAAGCGTAAGTGCGATGCTAAAGGAGTTAGGTTGGGAAGACCAGGAACACCGAAGGCGTTGCTCTCGACAGAAGCTAATTGAAAAATTCACGGAATAACAGCAAAAAAAAAAAAAAAAAAAATCTAGGAATGTCCGCGAAAATTAGATAAGAGAAATCAGGGCCAGAACCGATTCATTTCTATACTAATTTTTTCCACGAGGGAATGGAATAGAAAGGATTTACCGGGCGAATAAACTTAAAATCCGACAGGAGTAGTTCTCGATAAATTACTCCAGCCATCCTGATCTGGGTTTTCCATGGTTATCCCAGATCGCTCCAGGTGAATGCTGGGATGGTTCCTCACAATAGCCCATGGGCGCCAACTGCCATATCCCGTATATCCCTTCCAAACCATTACACTTTCAGATAGGTGCAATGCACTCTCCACCACACAATTTTGGTGAATCACGGAGTAATAATAATAATAACAGTAACGTATTCCCACAAGGCCCAGGCAAACAGTAACTCTATGAGCCACTAAGTCATATGTGTCTATTTTTTCTTTGTGTATATTATTAAGATTGGAAACATATTGTATTCGACAATTATAAAACAATAAACTTAGATGTATTATTGAATGCTACGTGGTCTGGTATTCTTGTGCCGTTGGAGGAAGGGAGTGACTGAAAATATGGTCAGTATGGCACAGGAAATGTATAATGGTTCTTTAACACCATTGAGCATACATTATGGAAACACTAAAGTAATTAACATCAAAGTAGGCTTACATCAAGCTTCAGCACTATTTGTGTTAATAATGGATGTCATTAGGAAAAAAATCAGTGACGTTGGCGGATGAGAGTTCCTGTTTGCTGATGATTTGGTAATCATAGCAGACACAGAAGAATAACTACAACAAATAGTATGGATGTGACAAGAAAAACTAGAACAAAAGGGTCGTAAGATCAATCCAAAGAATACTAAAGTACTGGTTAGCAGCAAACAAACATGTTAAATTAACAATAAGCACAGCAAAGGAGCGGAGCTGACCCAAGTAGATACATTCATATATATCTGGGAGGAATAATAAGTGCAAAAGATTGTTGTGAACCGGAGGTGAAAGCCATAGTATAAGCTGGATGGAGCAAATGGAGGGTGCTGGAGTGATATGCGGTAACAGGATGTCTAATAACCTGAAAGTAAAAGTGTATACGACCTTGATAAGGCCAGTTATTCTTTATGGATCAGAAACAGAGGAAGCCTCCTGGAGAGGACGGAAATGAGGATGCTAAGGTGGCTGTTAGGTATTTCTCTGAGGACCAGACTTTGAAATAAAGAGATAAGAAACATAGCTGGGGTGGCTGACTAGTGTTAGTGAAGTCATCAGAGAGGGATGATCAAGGAGGTAGGGTCATGTTATGAGAAGAGGGGAGGAAGAGCCAATCAAGAAAGCATGGGAGATTCCTGTGGGTGGAAAAAGATCCAGAGGGTGACCAAGGATCTCGTTAGGAAGGACCTCGTAAACTAAGGACTGAAAGAAGATTGTATCGGAAAGGTGGAGGAAACTCATCTAGTCAACCGAACACTAATATTGGGAACGATGGTGGAGAGAAGAAAAAAATGGTATGAAACTGGAAATGAACTATTAAAAGTGAACTAGTGATCGCCAAGCGATCGAAATTCGACCTTAATTCATTAAGTAGTTTAGTTTCTTTCATGAAAGAGTAATAATCTAGTAATTCTCTGCATTACCTTTAAAATTAAAACAATACACTCCAAGCGTGACTGTATGCTAAATTTTAGCTTCTAATCTAACCATAGAAAATGATTAAATGTATTTATAGATGGTTCATTTAGGCCGGAAAACTGCTTTACTGTAGCTTTATGAAACATGCGCATTTAAATGTATCTATCAAAATAATTTCGTCATTTTGTGTGTTCGCTATTTAAATTTGGTCTATTATCATTTTGAATTTCACGCAAATAAGTATTCCTTATTTCTTGTCTCTCTCTCTCTCTCTAACGAAATTACTGAAATTAAAAAATCAAAAGACACTTAACCAATTTTTAACAGTTTAAATAATCAAATGACCTTTTAGTATCTGGTAGAATCGCTACATTCCTTTTAAAGTATTCCTTTCATAACTTCCAACATTAATCTCTACTTTACCCGAGTCTTTCGTTTCACCAAAGACCACAGAGTTTCTCAATGCGGGGAATTCACGTAAGAACGTTGGCTCCGATCCTACTTCACGTGCATACATAGCACACATACGTTCGCAAATTAATTTTTTATTTGAATAATCTATTTGTAACATGTATTAACTATGCTTATTATATTTTTGGGTGGGGTGGGACATTCTCCACCAGTGAAAAACTGTTACTGACCTGTTGAAATTTGGATTAACTGTTTCCTTATAGTGTCCTCTTCACGTTTAGCACTCTCCTTTTCCGGAAAATTCGCCACGAATTAAATTAAAAATGCCGAAATATGGGACGCTCCGCAACCGCGAAATGTTAGCAGCACTATAAGAATGACACAAAACTTATCGGTACAGGGATCATATCAACCTAAATAGGTTCGTTTTGTCATAGTGATCATGGTTAGGTTGAAATTCGGCCTGGACCAAGAGTAAAAAGTTTACGGAAAATTCGTTCTGCGCAGCCCATGTCGCAAACCAGAGACAAACTGCGCATTTGTTTACAACTGAAGCAATTGATTATCTCTGACTGCTTATATCGATTCCAAGGTTTGTAAAATATATTATATATAATTTTAGCTTTCTGTATTTCTTTAAGTTCCTCCGTTCGCCCAATATTATGGCCGCTAGCTGCGCTATCTACCAGCACTCGAAATGTTGCTTCTTGCTTCTATATAAGTTCAGAGATTAATTTCGATTGTTTTGTTTCACCAAAGAAGACAAAGTAAGGCCGCTAGCTGCGCCATCTACCAGCTATCTGAGCGAACTACGTAGGCGAGCGAGCGTTTTATTTTACTTAATTTAATGTATTTGTAACGCATATTATATATAGAATTTAGCTTCCTTCACTTCTTCTCTATATAATCTTTAACTATGCCAAATCTCACCCTTCTCCGTGAGCGCAACATTCTTAAAAATGTAACATAAGTTTTCGCTTAGCGTATTAATATATAGATAATTGTTTTAGATTTTTTTTTATGAATCAAGATTGTATTGGAAAGGTGGAGGAAACTCATCTAGTCAATAGAACACTAATATTGGGAACGATTGTGGAGAGAAGAAAAAAATGGTATGAAACTGGAAATGAACTATTAAAAGTGAATAATTGTTTTAGAATTTTTTTATGAATCAAATGAACAATAATGTTATGCCTACGGCCCAACTGACCTCATTTTCGAGGACCACAGTTCGAGAATCGCCGGATTGAAGTGCGGGGTGAGTCAAAAAGGAATTTACAACTTTGGAATGATACAGAAATTTGTTGAGATGACTTACATAATCGGTAGATGTGTCGTTATGTAGCAAAAAAACCTCAAGTTGACGCACGTAGTGCATCAGAACACCATTCCACAATCAGGAGCGCCAGCGTAGTGCAAAGTTAAAATGGCTACTTACACTTGTACAGAGCGTGCTCGCTGTGTGCTTTGGTTTGATGCAATGACTGTTCGGTATAAATTCCGCACCGAATGCGTTGAAGAACCTAGAACACGTTCGCGACAGCTCCAAAGTTAATGTGTTAGTTCTTCATGGAGATAACTGTTACTGGCATTGTGTATCTGCATATGCTAGAAAGCTTTTTAATTGCACAGATCGATTAATATGATCGAGTTGGGATGGTTTACTGCCAACAAGACGGTGCAACACCTCATTTCCTCGATAATCGCTTCCCAGGTCGGTGAATTGGTCGTCAATGGCCAATCACATGGCCACCTCACTTCTCAGACTTGAAACCACTGGATTTCTTTCTCTTGGGTTTCAATAAAAACCGTGTGTATGTTCCTCCCCTACCAAACAGCTTGGCCAACTTGAAAAATCGAATCTACGCTGCCATTGCACAAGTTACGCTCGATTTGCTTCAAGGAGTGTGGAAAGAAATAGATTACCGGTGGGATGTTTGCCGCATGACAAATGGTAGTCACATCCAACCAAAATGACAGTTGACACTAAAATTGAGATTGTTTGCTACAAAATGACACATCTACCGATACTGTAAGTTATCTCAATCAATTTCTGTATCATTCCAAATTTGTAAAGCCCTTTTTGACTCACTCTGTGTTATGTGAGGAAGGTGGATTTCAGGTAAAGAAGTTGCTAACGTACTTTCATGGCTGTTTATACAGCACAAATGGTTAACTACTCATGACTGTGTTAATTACAGTTCCAGTGGAATAAAACATAATCACAATTGGAGGCTCACACAACCTGACGTCATATCCAATTATTATTAAACAACTCCTTTGGTGTTCAAAGAAAGCAGTTTCATTTATTATTAACTGCTGAAATGTAAAAATAATTTAAATTCTCATTTGTGAATTCATTTTACCCTCCACTGAAGCGTAAGAATGTATTATTGTGTGTATTAATTTTATGTTTAATGCAAAATGAAAGGCATGGACTTTGCATCAGCTACCGGCTTTCAGTAATACTTCGCGGATTAGCTACAATTATGCGTGTGCAGCCAACAGAGGTTTTTACGTAAAATAATAACTTTGACATGTGCACTACTGTTTGTGAAAATTGTAACACCTGGAAGGAATGATCCGAATCACTACAAAATCGGAGTATGTGTAACACAGTGGAACCACAATATGTGATCGAGATTACAGCTAGATGGCGTGCTCGTATATACAGCAGTATCCTTTAGATTGCTGATGATGCGGTTATTTATAGGGAAGTACGAAATTTGGCCGTTTGCTTAGAAATTCAGCGCGATCTGGATGTTATTTTGGCTTGGTGCGCTGAGTGGCAACTTACTCTAAATTGTAAAAAGTGCAAGACAATGAGCATAACTAACAAAAAGAATCCGATTGTTCAGAAATACGAGGTAAACAGTTCAGTTATTGATATGGTCGATTCTATTAAATATTTGGGAGTAACAGTACAAAGGAACATGAAATGGGACATACACATTAATTCGTTAGTAGGTAGAGCAAATTCTAGGCTGCGATTCATAGGTCGAATCTTGAAAAATTGTAATGAACAAACAAAGGAGATAGCGTACAAATCTCTTGTGCGTCCACATTTGGATTATTGTTGTGCCATTTGGGACCCGTTTCGTAAGGGATTGATCGAAAGTATAGAGAAAGTACAGAGAAGAGCCGCTCGATTCGTGACCGCTTGCTACAGTCCTTATGAAAGCGTCACAGAACTGATTAGTAGATTAGTTTGGGAGTCTCTGGTAGATAGACGACACACGTTTCGTTTAAACGTATTGGAAAACATGCGTACTCCCACATTCACTTTTGAGTGTAGTGAAATACTTCTTCCACCAACCTATTTGAGTCGGAAGGACAGGAAAGATTAAATTAGAGAAATAAGGTGCCGGACTGATTCTTATATGAATTCTTTTTTCCCTCGTACCATTAGGGATTGGAATGCACAGCAAAGAGATTAGCTTTGGTGCTGAGCACCCTCTGCCACCCACAATTTTGTGAATTGCCGAGTATATATGTAGATGTAGATGTGTGCGACCGTGTGTGTTACGCCACTCACTATGGACACCTTTGACCTCGAACACACAAAAAAATGCTAAGAATAACAAGCGATCACAAATAAAACAGTGTGTGTGTCATTTCCATGCAAAACCATGCATTCTACCTCAAGTAACATTTTAATAGAGAGAAAGAAAGTATAAAGACATCAATACCATATAAAGGAAATTATACGCAATTCAATGACGTCACTGTATCATTACGTTTTCAATCAACAGTGCCAAAAATTCTATGCTTAAGTCGTTTATTGAAGATTTATTCTGCCAAACATAGTGAAGGTCCTATCTGAAGTACTTGATAATTTATGATTTTTATTTCCTTTAACCTACTGTGACTCTGCTTTATAAATTCTATGAAGTAAAGTTACTTCCCTACTTTATAAATCACCATTACTGTGGAACTGGTGGGTTGTAATTTTTTTTTTTATTGCCAACAGAAATACAAAGATAGGCTACATCTGAAGACACTGCTGGTTCACATGTTGCGAGGAAAGTGCAAGCTTCCTTCGAAGAAGGACGAGTACCACTGTTTCCCTGGCCTGTACGCAGGCATCTACAAACAACGTGGCAGTGTGTTCCCCGACAGCATAGCCAGGCCTTCTCTGATTTCATGTCCCGACGACTATAGGCTCTGACTGCAACACATGGCGGCTTCATATTGTTCTGAACTGTCACGGTCAGAGAGCATGTTCAGTTCTGTATTTGTAATCATTTGCGTATTTCATGTATTTAATCAGTCGCATACATTTCATTATAATCACATTTCTCCTTCACGGTGTTACAATTTTCACAAACAGATGTGTAACTTTATCTTCTTGACTATCAAAAAATGCGTGTTGAGAGTTTCTACTAACTCTGCCTTCATTTACGTAACAATTAAAAAAAAATGTATCGTCTTAAATGAACCCTCAACAATTTTGAGATCAAGTGATTACCTACAGTGCTTTTGTCTCTTATATTGTTTTGAAATTTCATCTTTTTCTGCTTGGCCTATGTGTTTAGTCAAACGGATGACTTCCACCTTTCTAGAAGTGCTTTGAAGGAGCAGGTAGTGAGAAAAAAATATTGGTGGATTATTTATCCCAAAATGCAACAACATTTCTTGAGCACTGGAAAAGTTGTTGGTAATTATCACGCGCAAAAACGACCTTCAGTATAGCAGACCTGTGTAGTTTCCTTACCGGACATATAATAGTCAGCTATATGGGCGTTCTTCATGCTGATTCTTCATATAGTCATGAACTGTTCTCGGGAGTATGAAGAGATATAAGACCCACCGCTGGCATTAGCGGAAGGACTAAATTCTGTTACTGAAGACTTGAAATGTAAATATCTTGGAATTACTTTTGATAACAAACTTAGCTGGGCAGGACACATAGGACAGGTGGTAGGAAAAGGTTTCAAAGTTCTGCACTTGTTGGAGAGAATGATGAGGGGATGTACGAGAGAAGTCAAGGAATTGGGTTACAAAACTTTGGTCAGACCATTGCTCGAATATGGTAGTGTACTATGGGACCCTCATTTTACGTATCAAATACAGGAGTTGGAGAGGGTGCAAAAAAGGGCTGCTAGATTTGTTTCTGGAAATTATCGCAGAATGCAATCAGTGACGGATATGATAAAGGAGCTGGAATGGGATTCATTGCAAGACAGGAGGAGGATGAGGAGGGTCATTGGAGTGTACAGGGCATATACTGGTGATGAGGCATGGAAAGATATTGCAATAGGTATGAAAAGTAGTGCATGGAAGGGAAAAGATGACCATGACCACAAGATGGCACTCGATTTCAGGCACAAGGATGTGGGAAGATTCTCTTTTTTAGGTAAGGGTGTTAGGGATTTGAATGAGTTACCAAGAGAAATGATGAATAATTTACCGAAAACTTTGAAAGAATTTAAAGATAAAATTTGTGGAGGGCAAATGTAGGTGGGTGCAGGATAGGGGGAAGATGGGTGTGTAGGGAAATTGCCACCGGATCCTGTGCTCCATTGCAATTAAATTAAATTAAATGTTCCAGGAGAGGTTCATAAATCGTTAGAACACTTCAGTTCGTCAGATGACTCATTACTTCGATTATTGTAACTAGGGATTGCAATCCAGCAAATCGGGACAGACAGTCTGGCGGATCCCACACAAAATTAAGCGCATCCGCAATCCGCAAAATGAGGATAAAACGCGTGTCAGCGCGTGACTCGCTGCCCCACTCGGTCTCTATCGGATGTATTGCACTGTTTGCCTATACCCTTCCAGTAGGCACTTGGCGCGTGTGAACAAACGTTTCTTTTTGTCAACCTTCGTCATTCGTAAGTAAATAGATACACTTTTACGTATTCATTTTCGAGTACACATTTCTCTAATTTGATTTATGGTGCGTATTTCGTACGATTTTGTGACTATGTAATTATTTTTTATGTGTCTCAAACGTTATCTGAACTACAAAGTTACAGCTTTTTATTCACAGTTTCATTATTCCCATTTTCCGTATTTGCAGATAAAGTTATTGTGACAATTTCCTTTTTTGATTATTCGTTGATAGGAAACTAATGTTATCGTAATTTTAATCGCATACCTATTTATTTAGCAGCTATCAAAAGGCAATTGTATATCCTTTGACTTATTGCTGTTTTGACCACTGCCTCAATGCGTTTCTTTGACGGGAGCCGCCTGTTTACATGTGCCGCTCAGGCTATAGATTAATACCTCTTCTCCTTGTTATTATTTCGACTAAAGGCAGAAAAAGTTATAATGAAGTTTTCACTGGTGTATGGACGAATTGTGTTGTAGGAACACCATACTTCGACGTCTGCCTCCACCGTCTCCCTCACGTGTGAAATCTCGTGTTTTTACAATGAAATCCGGAGATACAAACTATGAAAACTTCACTGCAATCATTCGCCGAGAAAGTCTCCTTTCATACAAAAAAAAGTAATAATTTCCACTCTTAAAACGTCGTTACGCCACATATGTAAAATTGAAATACTTGACTGTTTAAGTGTAGGTGAGTAGTTTCATTTAATAACATTGAACCAACTGTAAAATCAATCAAGGAATCACGAGATATAATAATGAATCCCACAAAAACAATTTTTGTAAAAAAAAAAAAAAAAGCCAAGTCTCGTGCTTATGCAGTGACAAAAAGTTATGAGATCTTGTTCTGAACCAAGTCTACACTTTCCAGAGTATATTCACTTCACTTTGTGAAATGGAATGCTTTCTCTCGGTGTTATGGAGCGTTTATTTAGAATTAAAAATAAATAAATAAATAAAAAAAATCTTAACTTGGCAACTAAGCAAACCATGTTTTTTAAATTCATGTGATGTATTGTAAGGCACATAACATGACCTGACACTGAATATTTTCCATTTTTTATTATTTATTTAAAAATTGGTTTAGATTAAAAACAAAAATGTAAAACCTCGAAATGTACTTAAGACGTGCTAAACAGTGTTAATATCATTTTGCCAATTAAAATATTATTAACCATTAATTTTTATCATTTAACATTAAAATTGATTTATAAATTTAATTATTATTTAATTTATTAACGTTTTAAGTAACTATGTTTTAAATATAAGAATTAAAAAACTGTTTGCGCCAATCCGCACGGATCCCGCGGGATTGGCGCAAATCCCGCGAGGATTCCGTGGGTTTGAAAACGCTGCAGGATTGCAATCCTTAATTGTAACTGAGCTATTTACGTAATTTTTTTTTTTTTTATGGACCAACGTTTTATCCTCGCAATTTTTTCCCTAAAAATTTACTCAAGAATCATCTTGCTCACAAAAAATTTAGTAAGCTTTTATTTACAGAAGTCCTGTCTTAAGAGTTATTTTCACCATCATTGGGCGTTTCTCTCGCTGTCATTATGCTTTCAGTAGATAATAAATAATTTCGACAAACTTTTTTAAATTTGGGTACTCGTAGTTAAAAATGCGTTCAATATTCATCAGTTTATGTAGTTATATTGTTTGAATGAAATTAAATTTTTATGTATAAGTATTAGCATTATATTGTCTCTGAGTATTAGTAGCAGAATTTGGTTCTACTGGGTTGCCTTTCAAAATATGGCCCCAAGTATTTTTAATTAAACTAAAAAAAAATTTGTTCACTTGTTATTTAAATGAATCATAATTCATTTCAAAGAGAAAACAAACAATTTTGGTAGCATATGTGAAAGCGGCTGCAAGTCGGGATTGCCAGCTGTTAAAGATACTATATAAGAGCAAGAGAGATAACACCACACCGTCTGTGAGACGCTAACTTTAACAGCTAGCATCCAACTTTCGGTCACTTTTACACAGGTGAACCAAACGTTTCATGTTCTTTACATGTACCTCTTTGAAATGAATTATGATTTATTTAAAAAAGTGAACGAAATATCTTGAATTTTTTTAATTAAATCACTTTCGGCCATATTTTGATAGGCAATCGGTCAGAATTGTATTCTGTACTAATAATGACTCATAAAAATTGCATTTCAATCAAACAACGGATGGATGTAGAAATCAAGCAGCATGATCTTAGGCTATCAGGTACTTGCGGAATCACAATGCTAGTCTTGGAGACCGCTGATCTTAGGCTATCAGGTACTTGCGGAATCACAATGCTAGTCTTGGAGACCGCTGATCTTAGGCTATCAGGTACTTGCGGAATCACAATGCTAGTCTTGGAGACCGCTGATCTTAGGCTATCAGGTACTTGCGGAATCACAATGCTAGTCTTGGAGACCGCTGATCTTAGGCTATCAGGTACTTGCGGAATCACAATGCTAGTCTTGGAGACCGCTGATCTTTTTATAGCACCACGCTCCTACCTTGCTTTGACGAAAGTGCTGACTACGGCCGCGAAAGGTATCACTTTGCGAGTCTGCCTGTCTCGGCGCTCGCACAGAACCTGAGGATGACAATAGAGTAGACGGTCGAAACGTTGCCTTACCACTACGTCATTCGGCAGTGAACCTGTAAATATACATCCTAGATAGCCTCGATGAAAACAGTATGGGGAATTCGGAAGAACAGACCGTCCTATTTACGCATGACTTGATGAAGCTATTCATGAAGGATCGCATGTCGATGTAATATTCCTCGATTTTCAGAAAGTTTTCGGCTCTGTACAATATAACAGACTTTTAGCGAAGATTCGAGCGTGCGATATGTCCGGTCAGATTTGTAATCTGATTCTACACTTTCTAACTAGTCGGTAGCAGTAAGTTGTAGTTGAAGAAGAAAGCTCTATTAATCTAGGCGTTACATCATGTGTCCCTCAAGGAAATGTAATAGGACCACCTGTTTTCATAATTTTTCTAAATGATATTGAAAACAATGTTAATACCAGTTCGCTAACGATGCAGTTATCAATAGGGAAGTAAGGAATTTGGTCGGCTGTTTAAAAATTCAACGCGATCTGGGACCTTATTTCGGCATGGTGCGATGAATGGTAATATATGCCAAACTGTAAAAAGTACAAGGTAATTCACGTAGCTAACAAGAAGAATCCGATTATTTAGGTGTACAAAGTAAACAGTTCGGTTACTGACATGGTTAATTCCTGGAAGTATTTGGGCGTAACAAATGAACATGAGATGGTCCAGTTCATAATTTCTATCACAGATAGATCTAATTCTTAGCTGTGATTTATTGGTTGAATTTTTAACGAACAAAGGAGATAGTGTACGAAATTCTTGTAGGTCCACACTTGGACTACGGCTGTGCAGTTTGGGAACCGTATCGCAAGGGACTGATTAACAGTATGGAGAAAGTACAGAGTAGAGCCGCTCGATTCATGACTGCTTGCCACAGTGTTTACAGAAGCATCCCAGAGTTGTTATGTTGATTGGGCTGAGACTTTATGGCTGACAGACGACGTATGTTTCGTCTTAATTAATTAGCAGACATGCCTAAATCTCCTTTCATTTATGATTGCGAAGAAACAATTTGCCCACCAACCAAATTTTGGTAGCGAAGATAGTAAGGTTAAGATTAGAGAAATAAGGTGCATTGCTGATGGTTAGATGAATTCTTTCTTGGCCGGTGCTATTCGGAACTGGAATGGCCTGACTTATTATTATTATTTTTTTTAAAGCACCCCCTGCCATTCACTGCTTTGCGAACTGATGAGTGTAGATGTAAGTGGAGATATAGGATGGCCTTGATTGGGTGGAAAGAGTACCAGGTAGGCCTACCCCAAACCGGCCTCGCCCAGAGGAATGAAACAAAAAAAAATCTGAAAAAAACCTCAGCTGAATCTGGTCTCAATGCTCTGTAAATAGCTCTTTCCTTGCCTGGAGGCGTGATTAAAAATAAAATAAAATAAATCTGAGAAGAATTGGAGAAAGAGGATGGTGATAGAGTAACTCCGATTGGCTGAAAACGGTAATCGAGACCCTACACACCAAGAGTGGTGGGTGAACGGTTAACGTGCTGGCCCCGCATTCGGGAGGGCGCGGGCTCGAATCCCCGTTCGGGCAACCAGATTTGGGTTTTCCCTGGTTTCCCCAGATCACTCCAGGCGAATGCCGGTATGCTTCCTTCAAAAGGCCATTGACGAATTCCTTACCGTTCCTTGTATCCCATCCCATTCCGCCTCTAATGACCACGCCGTCGACGAGGCGTAAAGCCCAAGCAATCGAAAAAAAAGAGACCCTACAACAGACTTCAATGGAGGGAATGAAAACAGAAAATTAATCTGAAATAACGTAACTGCACTGACAACTGACAGTTATTCCAAGCTTATTAAAACACTAAGCGACATGTATCAGTTAAAAACAGCATGAGACATAGTTATACTCTGTACCAATTAATATTCAACTTGTATGTAGACGAAGCAGTAAAGGAAGTTAAAGAAAATGTTTAATGTGGCATAAGTGTTCAAAGAGAATAGATCAGTATGCTACGATTTGCTGATGAGATTGTCCTGTTAGCAGAACGAAATGTAGATGTTGAGAAGTTAATGAATACCATGAACAATATACTGAAGGGAGATTCTGGACTAAATATAAACGAAAGCAAGACAAATGAGATGAATTGTAGCACAAATGATAGCAATAATAGAACATTAAACACAAAAATAGCAATAGGAGAAGTAAGTGAATTCGTTTGCTTAGGAAATAAAATTATACCTGACGGCCGAAGCAGAAATGAAGTTAAAAGTAGAATAGTCGTCTTGGAAAAGAGAAATCTTTTACTTTCATAAATTAATCTACGACTCAGAAAGAGCTTTTTAAAACTGTATGTGTTGAGCACAGAACTTTATGATAGCGAAGCATAGACTTCAGGAATACCTGAAAGAAGGAAAATTGAAGCATTTGAAATGTGATGCTACAGAAGGGTGATAAAAATTAAGTGGAAATATAAAATACGAAACGATGGAAATAACTGGTGGGAAAAGAAGTTTGTGGAAGAGCCTCACAGAAAGAACAGCAGGGTAGTGGGTGACATTTTAAGACATGCGGGATTGGCTAATTTGTTAGTGGAGGGAACAGTCGAAGACCTGTACAGGAAGACCAAGATTAGACTATATAAAGCAGATAATTTAGAATATGGGTTTTAAGGTGAATGTTGAGATGAAGAAGTTAGAACAAAATAGGAAGGGATGGACGATTGCATCAAACCAGCCGAGAGACTGATGACAGCAAAAATAAAAAAAAGTCATCTGTTCTCAGAAACTGAAACATTATGTTACAATTTTATTATTTGTGGAGAAAGAAACAGTGAAAAAGCATACAAAAATTTCAAGTTCTTTCGATTAAAGTATCTTTGTAGCAATGCATACATATTTTTTCTTTTTCGGGGCTGTCAGTAAAACAGGAACGACTATTTTTCTCATTCGAACGTAAAGAGTAAGACACAATCCGTGGAAATATCTAAAAAATAATAAACACGGGATGGCATACGAATGAGAATTTCAGCAGTAAAATATTTATGACTTCTTGTGAAGTATACGCTGTGTAGCAATAAACAGAAAAACTTACTGCCACCATCGGTGTTCTGCTAAATGTTTTGGGTGTAGAACAATCAGTTTAAAAGCCGCCCCATATCTAGATGAAATTATTATAAAACTTTAGAATACTCCAACAAGTTAGTCTGAATATTTAACAGACAAAGAAAAAGTCAAGAATGTTTAATAATAAAAGAGTGCGATTTACTTGCAGTGAATGAAAATGCTTTTCAGGGTAAATACTAAGTCGCCCGAGGCAGCGAGTCTATTGAAAATAATATCTCTGCCGTAAAAAAAGAACATCGTAACTCCAGTAATCGTTTTTTCAGGAAGCAAAAGTCGGAGTTTGTGAGCAGAGAAGTTTCAGTTTGTTGTCCCAACTAAAATAATGTAGGCTACGTTTCTGATATACCGACCAGAGGATATCCTTTTCATTTCAGCGCATTCTGTTCAACAACAGTGTAGTTTTAACATCATCCTTATCATCTCATTCCTTTCCAGTATTGTTACAGCTTCCCATTTTTTAGTGAAAATTTCTATTGGCGCATCAGGCGATGTTCGAGGGGGGGGGGGGAAGGAGTTCGCGGTCACCATTGGACGCTTTATGGATGGGTAAAATCATATGAGTTGGTATCGCCAACACGTTAATGCTAACAGTATACCTGTAACTATAAGTATGACGTGTTACGTTTGGACAGCCATGAAAGTATAGTTTATACTCGTATCTAATATATAAAAATGAATATTTATTTTTATCCGATTCCGTTTGAACTTTGCATACGTATACTTTAAAACAAATAGAAAAAAACTGTTATGTTTGATTTACAAACCCAAACCCTCTCCTCCTTTCCCCCTCTCACTTAATTTCTGTCAACGTTATTCATACAAAGCCACAGGTTTTATTCGATTTTGACAGTGCTTGGCACACGTATATTGCAAGACAAGCTGAGTGGTTAAGGCGCTTACTTCAGAAAGTTTCTCTCTCGGTTCTCGGGTTCAAATTTTGTGGTGAGAAGAAATTTTTAGGAGGTGTATGAGCTACGTTGGGGTGTTCCGTGGTTCTGATTCCACGTTAAACTGAAGGCCCCTCAGGAAAGGTATTGGCCTTCCTGCATCTGACACAATAGCTTGGTACTGTTCATCTCCTTCGGGAAGATTCGACCAACCTTCGGGTTGTGGACTACGTTAGACCTTTGGTTCTTGAAGTGAAAACTCTTTAGGCGTTGGGCGATTTTTTGATGGGTAAGATCTTATGAGTTCATGTCACCGGCATGCTAATGTTAACAGTACATTTGTAGAAGTCTGGTAGCTCAGTGGTTAAAGTGTCTGTATGGGGAACGAAAGGTCCTTGGTTCAAGTCCGGGGACTTTCATAGACCCTTAACCCGACCTTCACCTCTGTTTCAACTTGTTGTGTGGGGTGACGTACGTAACAACGCTTACGACGTTCGGATTCCACGTTAAATTGTAGGTGTCCTATACTTGGTAGCACTACGACAGTTGCGCAATGCGCAGCCAATAAAAACCCTGTCACCAGGTAATTTTTTTACGAACACACGGAATTATTATTAATTATACGTGCGACATTCATAGTTTTAAGTTTTCTCTCCTGTCGGCGATCCCTAATGACTGTCGATTGGTTTTTTACTAGACTTGCAACGAATAGTATATTCGGCAGACTTTCTGGCCGAATAGCCGAATATTCGGCAAAAGTATTCGGCCGGAGTGAGCCAAAATATGTATTGCTGTGCTTGTCTCTCGCCCGCCTGTTAAAGCAGAGTTACCTCCCACCACTCTGTGCCTGTTTTAACAAGCTTGAAGTATAGTCTCAAGTATCTACGTTGGATTATTTATGACATTACTTTTGTTCTTAAGAATAACATCCAGTGAGGTGTGAAGATAGAAAAGCTTTCTTACGATAGTTCATAATACGGGATAAGCAATTGGTATAACCTTCTTAAGACCGAATTGCTGATACCACTTTCTGAACTGCCCCTACATAATACGATAGTGATTACTTCGATCAATAATCTTCTTGTTGTATGATATGCCATTCTTCACTATATGGATCGATAACAGAGTGCAGTAATTCCGCAGTCACAATATCTTCATACCTCGTTTTTAAGTCTGTGAGAAGGGCATTTAGACTAAATGTTGAATATAGGCCGAAACGTTATCATCCTCAACGTTTATCAGTTACAAGTTGGAGAACTGGGAAGATTCATGGCTTCCGTTTTGTTTGAATATATTAATTCTGACAAGAAAACCTAAAATAATGGCCTTAGTTTTATTAAATTCAGACTATCACTTTGTAACCGCAAGTCAACACAGTTAAAATTAGCAAATACATCTGTTAAATAAGCTGTGTATGGTTTTCATTTAATCTGTACTAAAAGCTTGAAATTACTTACTGAATTCCTGAACTGTTGAAAGTGGGTGGACCTGGACCCCCGTTTTCATTTCGTCGATTCCCAAATATCCTTGTTTTACTCACACGGAAGTCCCTGTAGGTTCAATATCAATCACTTTGGGAACCATTGCTCTGTTTTTAGAGATAAACTTCACCACATCCCCCAGATCGACATCGCACCGTCACCGTCTAAGTAAACCAAACTAATAGCTGTAGATGATGGTGGGTATCGGCCGTGTGTCGTACGGCGATGCGATGCGGTGTCGTTTGAACCAACTTCAATCGAGTGAGCGCCAACAATAGAAAAACAGTCGGCGTGGTGGCGGTGCACCCGATTTTTAGTTTGATTGTTCAGCGTTAAGGTCGGGCCACACTAGACGGCAACGCAACCGGGGCGCACCGCACCGTCACTTTTCTTATTGTTGTCGCTCACTCGATTGAAGTGAGTTCAAACGACACCGCGTGTCGGCCGACACACGGCCGTGTGTTGGCCCCGATAAATTTGGTTTATATTTTGACGGTGCGGCCCGGTGTCGGTTTGCTGTCGGGCTGGTCGATATGGAGAACTGTATAGAAATTTCCGGTCCTTTACGACTAAATATTGTTTAAACGTTACTGATTGCTTTAGAAATGTGTCCTTTTTTTTCAGTCTCACTTCAGGTTCATCAGATATTCGTAAAATGTAGTTAGAGCCCTTGCATGTTCGCATTAACAAATCAAATCTTTGCCAGAGCTGAAAGTCGATTTTAAGGACTGTAAAAATTGCATCCGAGATCCGGATTTTGAACCGGGGACCTTCCGTACCCAAATCACTCGCCGCAAGAATCTGAATCTAGAAGTAATGGAAAATATGTATTCAATCATATAATAAAGTACATTTGTGTTTTGGCATGGCAAAAATAAATTATAAGTACGTTTATTTTATTATGTTTGAATAATAATTTATGATTATAACCAGATTTGCCTCTTGTCTCAGAAGGTTACGGCGTACAATTGGGGAAATGAAAGTCCCTGGTTCAAATCCCTGTCTCAGGTGTAATTTTTATGGATCGTAAAATTTACATTCACCTCTGGAAAAGCTTTGATTTGTTAATAAAATGCTAGGACGCTCCGTGTTACGAATTTCACGTTAATCTGTAGTTTTCCTTTTCAAATTAGGTGACAACGATAGAGGTGTACTGCGCAGCCGATAAGTAACTCCGTGACTGGAATTATTAGATCACATGAAATTATTATTATTTTACGGAACCTTTGCGGTCTGCATTAAAATGAAAATATATAATAATCTTATTCTTTTTTGTTAAAAAAATATTGAGTGACTCGAAAAGGAACTTCAAACAAAACAAACACGTTAAATGTGAAGTGAGTGACGCTTGACATTTAATCGTGACTATATAGAATTACACGAAAATCTTTCAATACAGTGTGTCGACCATTTGTTAAAACAATTTTGGAATACTATTTTTGTGCATAAGAGATCAAACAATTAGGAGATAACAGGAGTCACACAAAAAAAAGTTTTTTAACGTACTTTATTACCTTCGTAGATTATAAAGTACAGTACTCTATAATAAAGTACGGGTGGTAGCCGCATCTAAGATACCAAAATCACTTTTAAGGTAATTTTTTAACATTAATTCCGTGAAAAAGCCAAGTGTATACGTTAAAGGAGACCGAGTATGAACCCGTCCGTCACACGGCCGTGCTACGGACCAGTGTGGACGGGAGGGGAGCGAGCCGACACACGGCCGAGTGAAGCAGTCAGTTTATTTCGTGTTGATTTAATTACTTTAAAAGTCAAGTTGTGTGGCAATCATGGCTTCTAAAAAGAAGTCGCTTATATAGATATACTTTGAGGACGATAAAAATGATATGAAAACTGTCGTGTGTAAATTGTGCAAAACAAATATTTTTCAAGGTGGAGTTTGCAAGAAAGCAACTACATCAGGAATGGTAAACAATCTGAGAAATAAACGCAACGAAGAATACCGTAAGTTGCAGCCTACGTTTCCTAAGGGGCAAGTATTTACGGATCAAAATATGGATGCAAATAAACCTAAGACATCAAAAAGACAATTGAGTCTTGAAGAATGTATTGAAATACCTAAACAATGGGATATTAATGATCCCAAGGCTAAAAAATACCATCGCTTAATTGGCGAAATGATAGCACTTGACAATGAGGCGGTAAATATGGTAGAAAGGGCTGGTTTTAGAAGACTGTTAAATAGTGCTTCGCCTCGGTGTAACATACCATGTCGCCCTTACTTTTCAAACAAAATAATTCCAGAAATATACCAAAAGGTAGTAAAGACAATTAAAAATTCTTTCAGAGACTGATTTTATTTCCGTCACATGTGACATGTGGACGTGCTTGCATAATCACATTAGTTAAATTAGAAAAATTAGTATTTCTGCATCACAATCTTCCACTCCTAAATTTCAATTATGATGATTCCAGTGAATAGGTATTTAATATTTTTGTTTTGCTTTGACATCGTGTAAGTTGACCATGCACGATTATTTTTTGTAATTGTAAGTTAAATACATTACCATGCAATGAATCAGTCGTTTTGTGTATTTTAGGCAATTATCTAACTAAAAAAAATCCTAAGTATTCGGCCGAATAGTCCCTAGATATTCGGTATTCGGCCGAATGGTAAAAAAGTGGCCGAATACCGAATAGTTGCCGAATATTCGTTACAAGCCTATTTTTTACCCTTTTCATATGTCAAAATCACTTTTCCATGTGCTGCAAATACATTCAGCCAGTCTCGTATCGGCCATCACGAGACACCAGCACGTGTATACAGGCGTCCGGGATGTAATCTTGCGAGTGGGAGGACATGTGCCTACGCGAGATAGGACAGGATTTCTCAAATCCGAAGCATTTACATACTATTGGAGCAGTGTTGTGTTGTTATCTTTCTGCGAAACACGTAACTATGTTATGTGCGCGATAATTGCAATTATGATTCCTGGCTGTCCGGGTGACGCCGCGTCATATTTCTCGTAGCCGACGTTTCGACCATCCTTTTGTGGCCTTCTTCCCGGGAAGTTCTGAGATATATGACGCCACGTCACCCGGACAGCCAGGAGCCAACTGACTCAGGCAGTGGAAGCCTACGATTACAAGTGTAATTTTGTTTGTGCAGTTTGCAGTTTTATGAGGCGGAGATTGCGGGAAACCACATAGAAACTGCAATAACGATCGCCGGTACACGGGGACCAGGAATCGATCCGCCTCGTTACCTATCTCGCGCGCGGCCTTCATTTTCTATGTAACAATGGCCAGAGATGTTACTACAAAATCGATGTTAAGGGCGTTTTTAACTATAATTCTATTTAGCTAAGCAACTGCGAAGAAATGAATTGCAAGAACATTAAAACAAAAGTGTGTGTTGAGGTTAAATTATTAGTTTCTTTTTGTTTGCCGTAGTTGAAGCAGATTGTCAATTATTTCGTTCAATTACGATTTCTTGATGTCCTATCGAGTAGCGGAAGCCACGTTAGGTACTCGGTTTTCTTGAAATAATTACTCGAAGAGTTAATTTCCAGTTTGTTTATTTTTCTTCAAGGCATCGAACTCCCTACAAAGATATTACGTACAAACGTAAACAAATGCTCCTGCTATTTTAACTTGCGACACCTTCAAAACTAAGCTTTTCAAACTAAAGATCAACTAACTAACTCGTCTCTGCCGATCGCTTATACAGGCGTTACAGAAAATAATTCAAAGACTTCCCACCGACGTTTCTCGAATTCTAACAATACTTAAACAATTAAAATCACATTTAAACAATCAGAATTAATATAGAATCATTCACAGTCGTTATGAAACGCACAGAAATGAAAATTATAGACATTTACACACAAAATTATCTACATAAACCAGTCCAAAGCGTCGAAACTTTTCCTCTAAACATCGTAGCTCTCATCAATATTTACAATTATAAACTTTTAATCAATGTTTCATGCATAGTACTGTCCCTGAATGTATTAAATAGTATTTACATAGTTTCTTTCCATAAAACAAAGTCCATTTACACAAATTCACTATTAATTTCAAGAAAAATATACAAAACCATATTTACTCAACTCCCAGGTTGCTACAAATAATTCTTAAAATAAAATTTCATTAAAGGTCTGGGTCTTAGGGCCGTTGTAAGATGGTACAGTGTTAATTAAGGTGAATTTATATTATAACAAAGACACAAGCTTGCCATTAATATATTTCGGAAAACACTTGTCAATTTTTTTTTATTATTATCTTTTTATCTTTTCCCCATTATTGTTCAGTTTATACCTGGAAGATTTTATTGGAAAATGCTTAAATGGAAAAAGAGAAGTGCGTATTGGTGGCAAGAGAATAGAGTGCATACAATTTGCTGATGATATGGTCTTGTTGGCAGAATGCAAACAAATTCTAAACAGAATGCTGAAAGATCTAGACGAAGCTTGTGAAGAGTTTGGAATGAAAATCAATACGGCAAAAAGTAAGAGTATGGTGATTGGAATAGGAAGGAAACTAATAAATATTAAGATAGGAAGAGCTGACATCAGTCAAGTAAGATCATTCAGATATCTTGGAAGTACAATCACTGGAGACTTGAGGTGCCACCAAGAGGTAGAAACACTCCTTGCCGTAGTGAAGGAAGCGTTTAATAGAAAGAGGCGACTAATAACTAGAAAATTAGACAAAGTACTCAGAAATAGACGTTGGAAAGGTTTTGTATCGGGTGTGGATCTTTATGTGGTAGAGACGTGGACAATGAGGCTAGAAGGTGAAAAACGATTAGAAGCTTTTGAGATGTGGAGAATGGAGATGATAAGCTGGATGGATAAAGTAAGTGATTTTGAAGTGCTGGATAGTTTAGCTATTTTAAATTATTTTCTTTGTCTGGATCACTGTCTAGTTAAGCATTGAAGAAAATATTTACTTATATAGTTACTTTCAAAAGCGATGAAGATTCCAAATTACCCTAGATCACAGTCACCAGTCTGGTTAGCTTCAGTAGTACATATAACAACTTTCAAAGATTACAGTTACACACAATAAATTAGTGCACTTTTGCAACTTTCTTTTTATTTCATCGTCAAAATTGTTCTTCGCTGCAGAAGCAACCTGCCAGACACTTAAACTAATGTTCTTATCCGAAGATTGCAGGTTCCTATATTTTTAAAGGTAAGAAAACAGTAAATAACTACCATACATTTAACCTAACAATTCTTCGTTGTTTGCCGATCAACATCACAATTCAATCCACACACCATCACTCGTCTGCGATAATCCTACAATGCCTCTACTTCAGAGAGCTTATATTACCAGCTTATCGATACCTGTAAGTTCTGTGAAATTAAATAAAAATTACACTAAAGGCATTATGCCTGTTCTATTACAATAGGGTTGGTGAAAGGAGAAAACTACTCCAAGTCATCAAAGAGAGAAAGAAGAACTGGACGGGACACTTGCTGAGAGGGGAGTGCTTGCTAAAAGACGCCTTGAAAGGACTAATTTGTGGGAGGAGAATGAGAGGAAGAAGGATTAGCAAGATCACAGACAACATCAGAGAAAACGGCAACTACATGGACATGAAGAGAAGGGCAGAAGACAGAAGAACATCCATGTGAAAACCTGCGTCAGGGAAGAACACTGATGATGGTGATCTTTTTATAAAACTAATAGAATCGTCGGGAATACTAGTTTTACTAGTGGTCAAGGACACATACACCGCGATAAATGTGGTAAAGTTCCAGAGTCTTGACGATAACCAAAGCACGGTAGCGGGTTTCATTAGTTTCAAATAATTTCATTGTTTGAGATAAACGATTTAACAGGTTCTTTTTTAACCTAGAGTGCAGTTGTAGGGTTCCTAAATTACAAATGAAAATTTTCCCATTTCCATATGCCTGAAGTAAGGACTACGAGCGGTTTATGATCATCTAATCAGTGCAAAGTACTACTCATTACTCTTCATCCCATATACATCGACGCCTCCTGGCCAATGTGTCCCTTATAATGTCTCATAACTCTCTTCATCCATATTCTGTCTTAAAATAATTCCCAACTCTTCTCTTTTATCATATTACTAGCTGAATACCCGTGCTTCAGAAAACTGAAGAAATGATTAATAAATATTCCGCAAAAGTGCGTGGAGATTAGTCAAACCAACACAAAGTGCAAAAAGACAACAACAATGTTTGTAGGGTTAAATACTTCGTCCACCAACCTATTTGAGCCGGAATTACAGGAAAGATAAGATTAGAGAAATAAGGTGCCGCAATGATTCTTATATGAATTCTTTTTTTCCTCGTACCATTTGGGATTGGAATGCACAACAAAGAGATTAGCTTTGGTGCTGAGCACCCTCTGCCACCCACAATTTTGTGAATTTCTGAGTATATATGTAGATGTATAAGGTACCATACTTTAAAATAAAAGTATCTTGGTGACCGATCTTCGCTCGCCATCTTTCGACTTTTATTCAGTACGCAAGATATAATCAAAATCTTTAGAGACGTTTGGAGAAAATAATTTTATCTATATACAAGATTTGCTTTTATAATAGTTTTAGACTAAATATATAAGATATATTATTAAAACCTAACTTAGTCCACGAGATGACGTTAGAGCCATTTCCCAGATACCAAATACAAGAAATGCTTGTTTTTGTAAAATCGCATCGCATTTTTTTTTTTTTTTTTAAAGTGGAAGACTCCTATTTAGATAAATATGAAAAGTAAAACCTTATCTAAATATGAAATTTCATCAAAATCTTTATAGCCGTTTTCGAGATAGCAAATAAATGCAAGAATTGCTCGTTTAAAGATGAATATAAAATTCAATACCACATAGATCGACTAATAACACAAAACAATATTGGCTAACTCGAATAATGGCGTCAATAAGTGATACGCTTGTTTCAGAATTTATCTTTAATGCAGTGTGCAACCTCTGGCTGTGATTATATCAAGTACCTTTTATACATATCTTTCGAGGTTACGAACCGATTACCATATATTACTTAGGCGCCAGATCACGTATAGTAATAAGACAAATTTTAAGCTTGGCACTGAGCATCCAGACAGTGAAAAACCGGCAAAAATCTGTTCTATGCTTTTTGCGTGATGTCATAATAAATACACCCAACAGAATACTGCCCGCTACTGATCTGTATATTCGTATAAGCATTCCCAGCATACTGTGTTTTAATACGGACTATATCTTCGCACCATATTTCATGTAAATTCGAGTACCATTACGGTGTTGTTGAGTAAATAACATGCATCCATCCAAACTATCACATTTATGTGATCTTTATTGCTGTAATTGTTCTACTTTAATTTTGACAAAACAAATCTAGCTTCCCACGTTTGTTCCCTACATATTAATAGCCTCCAGTTTTAGTCATTCATAACATGGTCCCATACCTTCCCATTGCTCTGAATGTTTAAAACGAATTAGGTTGTTACGTCATTATAGTCGACACATGTTACAGTGGGGTTTTGGCTATGGGCTTTTTTGCCTCACGAGAGTCACTCACAACGAGATGCTTTACAATAAAAGTCAAAGTCTTTTACATGCAAGATCATTTCAAGTGTAGTGAATGCGTTATTAGACTCTGGATTGCTTCTCAGTCAGTTAAGGTACTTGTCTGAGGAACAAAAGTTTTTAAACTGACCTTTAACCTCTGGCAAAGCTATGCTATGCTAGCACGATTTATGGTTCGCATTTACCGTAGAATTGCTGAATCCATTTACCTGTTAGAATTACTTGATCTCCTTGGAAATAATACCACACGACTTTAGTAATTTGCTTTTAATGCATAATTAAGTTCCAATTCTTTCTAAGAAAAGTGTTATTGAATAAAATGTTATCTTTTACAGTGAGACAGAAAAAAGATGCTTTACGGCTATTTATCAACAGTTAAGATTTATATAAACAACTGCGGGATTCAGCAGGAAGAAGGTTCAATCCGGCTATCCTTATCTCGGTTTTCCATAGATTCTCGAAATCACTTGAGACGGATTCCAAAACTGTTCCTTGCTGTCTAGCATATGCCGATTCTAACGACGAAGGGGACCTGTAAAATCAGAGACACAAAGAGCTTCCTTGTGAATTCAGAAACCCCATTAATGACCTCGACGTCGACGAGGTTTAAAACCAGAAGCAAAAACAGTGAATTCAGAACATTATGAGCTTGTTTAGTAGCTGGCTAAAACACTGTTTAACAAGATAATAAGGGCATAGATCTTTGTGGATAACGCTAATTAAACAGGGAAGGAAGATACACTGTTATACAGGGTGGTGCAAAAAGAACGCATGAATTTCAATCTGTTATAATTGGCTTTATTTTGGTCACACAGAAAATGTACTCACATCAATACAATATGTAATTTATCCAGTTTATGAATTGCATTTAACTAAATACTTAAAGATAATTTCAGAGAGTTGACGGCCTTCTTCGTGTATACACATTAAAAGTCTTTCTTCGAAGTTATGCATAGCTTTCTTCAAAGTGTCATGTGCAACAGCAGCGATTTCTTCACCTGACTTTCAGATCATTGAGTGTACGAGGTTTGTTGCAGTATACTTTACTTTTTAAGTAACCCCATAAAAATAAGTCACAAAGCGACAAATCTGGTGAGCATGCAGGCCAGTGGGCGTCGCCGAAACGTTAGATCACGTGTTGTGGAAACATTTTTCGGACAACTGCCATGGAATCATTTGCCGTGTGGGCGGTGGCTCCATTCTGTTAGAACCACATCTCTGTCATGTTGATCCCTAACGTATCAAGTTGTGGCCGTAAAAAATTGTGTAGCATTGCAACATAACGTTCTGAATTCACTGTTACACTAACACCACTCCTTACAAAAAAAAAAAAAAAAAAAAAAAAAAAAAAAAAAAAAAAAAAAAAAAACAACGATTCCCACTTTTAAAACTTCACACCAAACGATCACTTTTGAACAGTACAGTGGTGTTTGATGCAGTTCTTGTGAGTTGTCTGCTGCCCAATACCGACAGTTTTGTTTGTTTGCATAACCGTATAAATGCAAGTGAGCTTCATAGCTCATCATAAACAAAAAAACAAAACATCATCATTAGCAAGAACATCAAGCATTCTCTCACAAAACAGTCTCCGTTGCTCATGATCACGTTCGTGAATCTTCTGCACGATAGTAATTCTGTAAGGAAGAAATTGTAACTCATCCTTAAGGATGCGCTGCATCGAGCTACGAGGCAAACTCAGAGATTGAGCGCGCCGCCTAGTTGAGCGGCGAGGACTTTGAAGAACAGATGCTCTTATTCTGTCGACATTTTCTGGGGTTCGCACCGTATGAGGACGACCAGACGACTTCTGCTTGATGGCACTTCCAGCTTTCAGAAAAGAGTTAACCCAACGAATTATTGTGTTGCGATTAGGAACCAAACCATTTCGCGGAACATTGAACTGTGTTCGGAAAAGACCTTGAACTGTGATAACAGATTCATTACTTTTGAAAAAAATGTTCAACAGCGAAAACGCGATGCTGCACGGACCACTGTGCCATTGCTAGTGAAACTGGACGCTCTAACCTACAAAACAACAGATCCCCCACCCCCACGTTCCACTCCCACCACTTATACTACTCAAATCAAATCCATGCGTTCTTTTTGCGCCACCCTATAGAAGAATTAAATGTGTAATGGTAATAAAGCAAACGGTAAATAAATGTGCAGAAAAATGATTCACTTTACGTGGTTTGAAAACACTAGAGAGTTCCTAATTATACGCCACAACAATTCAACGAACCTAGATAAGTGAATTCTACCTATATTCCAGAGAGGTAAAATGGAAACTAAATGTTACATGGGAAATTTATTCATTGGAACATAGACACCAGCCAAAATATTTAGGAGTTACTATTGATGGAAGTCTTACTTACAAGAAGCACTGCCATATAACTACAGTTAAAGCACACACGAGAAACAATATCCTAAAAAAAGTTATGTAGCATTAAATGGGGGGCGAATATGGTGGTCTTGCGCACATCTGATAAAGCACTCTGTTTTTCCATTGCAGAGTACGTAAGCACTGTATATAGCCTTGAATGAGACTAGTCTGATAGTGATTGGCTGCATTAAACAAATCCCAATACACCTACTGTACAAATCAGCTGAATTTGATAAGCTATACATACGCCGTATTTCACATGAGTACACAGAGCGACTCAAACAAACATTCGATGAGAGGCATGAAATGTATAAGATACCAACCGTTCCACCTACAAGGCTAATCTCTAGGACTTCTTTTCTTAAATCGCTCAAATGTCGATACTCAAAACTGGTACCCATTCTCCGAGGAAGAACATTCTGGAAAAAAATTACACTGGGTAAAATGGAGAACCATCATCCGTATAAGAACAGGAGTGGCGCCAGTAAAAGCTAACATTTATAAATGGGATCGATGTGAATGTTGAGACCAGCAGACCATGGATCACCTCTATGCTTGTAAGCAGAGTCAATTTTCAACAACACTATGAACACGAAAAGATATCGACCACTTTGTCCACTATTGGGCAAAACGATTATAACGTCCAGACACGAAATAGTAAAAGCGAAGTAAGTACATTGACTTAGTTACATAATTCTTTTAACTTCTATCTTCTCAGAAATCCTAAAAAAAAAAAAAAAAAAAAAAAAAAAAAAAAACATAGTATCAGAAAATCGCATCATAAAATGGTAGGTGATTGAAAACACTCCCGGTTCCCTCATTATGCGTCACAGTAGTTCTAAACACAGTGACTTATTTACAGGAGACTAATAACTTACTGCATTTAGTCTGTATTCTCAAAAACCGTCAATAAATTAATATCATAAGAGGACGTTTTACAAATAAAACATCGCAAAACGTCAGATAACCGGTTAAGACTTTGCACTGTTCGAGTCTTGTTTATTTGAACCGAAAAAACAGTATCGCAAATGGAAATTATTGGTTCAGGGAACGGCAAAAGCATTCCAGTAATTCCAGCATAATCGTTTGACCTACTTCAGCATGAGATGCAATTTAGCAAAGCTTTTTTAACTCTTCGCTTCTTCCTCTAATAATATCAGAAATAAAATGTTTACACCATCTTGTGTTGTTTTCTACTCGTTTACTCTTACAGATTCGCCGATTACGTATTCATTAACCACTTCGCAAGTTAAGCCAAACAAACTGTTCATTCTTATTCACAAATTAATTACAACTTCGTCAGTCTTTCGCCGGCCGCCTTAATAAGCTTTATACAATTCATTTGGTTTTTCCATTTACAGTCCAATTGTTTTGCAGTTCGTGTAACTTCGTCCACCCTCCCGCCGTATGCTTACGACATCCCAGACTTTCTCTTATTTTCTCCATTTTTGACTCCAAATCGACCAGATACTCCTTGGCTTCATACATACTCATGAAATAGCGTTAGTAATGTGCAAATATAATACAAATTAATGTGGTGCAAGTGGCCGTTTACATACCCTCAAACTCACTCGGTCATTCCTGTGACCGGTCCTCTCTACCCAGGTGAGCTGTGACTGTTGGAGCTTCCCCAGGCTCGGTGATCAAACGAAGGCTCGGCGGACAAACGAAGGCTCCGCAATGCAGGAATAACGCATAGTGTCTTCCTCTACCGTGTCGTGCGTTAAGGATGGTACATCATAGAAAAGTGGGCAAGATTGTACGGCAGGGGAAATCTCGAATATACAGCATATCAATGACTGCTGACAAGATTTTGTGTTAGTTCTATCCAATAAATCGGCGTAGGCATGAAGTGCTAACGTGTATGTGTTTGATAAACATATGTAACGGAAGTATTACTAACTATGAGATCAGAACACACTGCAACGAAAACAATAGTTATTGACATATATAAATTATTCCCTGACTCCACATTTAGTGCATTTTGATTAATACAGAGGTTTCAGATATATGTGCTGTCTTGTAAGGACTTGTACCTATTTGTCCACAACAGTGAACTCGCTTTAATGACATAACTGATACCACTTTAATAAGTTATTGTTAATAACCAAAAGATCATTCATATCTTCAGGAGAAAGGTTGCTCCACTTTTTATGTAATGCCAGAACATTGCAATGGAATGCTCTGGCCTCGCGTTTGGGAGGTCACCGGTTTGAATCCCCGTCCGGGCATCCAGATTTGGGTTGTCCGAAGTCACTCCAGGTAAATGACGGAATGCTCCCTTCTAAAGGCTATGACCGAATTCCTTCCCGTACCTTGTCCCCAGTCCCATCCTGCCTCTAATGACCTCGACGAAGTGTTGAAATGTGGTGGAATCTGCCGATTTTTACTTTTACACTAAGAAAGATTTGTTCGAAGTGTGTGAACTTTCCGAAAGTAAACGTATAAAGTCTTGTAAAATAATACAACTGCATGTAGAAAATAAGAACAAGAAGACATATGACATCTGTTACTTCATTCTTTGATTTGGCGATTTTAAGACTGTTATGAAGTTTTATATATATATATATATATAATATATATAAACGTTTCTCGGGAAACAAACCGAGTGATGTTGTTATTAATGCACAATATTACGGCGACTTTATTCTCCGTCACCATCTTCAGGTGCAGTTGCAAGTCTTGAAGTCTGCCTTGAGCGTGTTTTTTGTTTGTATGTTTACAAACAACACGCTAAACAAACAACACGCTCAAGGCTGACTTCAACAAACAACACACTAAACAAACAACACGCTCAAGGCTGACTTCAAGGCAGACTTCAAGACTTGCAACTGCACCTGAAGATGGCGACGGAGTATAAAGTCGCCGAAATATTGTGCATTAATAACAACATCACTCGGTTTGTTTCCCGAGAAACGTTAATAAATAAACAACGCCGAGAAAGATTACATTCATTTATATGTTATGAAGTTCTTGGCTGTTCCGATTGTTCCGGTCGAATACCAGCGTGGCTTCGTCCCCACGCAGCACGTGAATAACAGACCGAGTCTACTGTCAGGCTCGAGCTTACGTCCAGGCTCGGTCCACTTCACTACATTTCCGGTATTTGGGCGGTAGAGGTCGCGCTGGCAGCGACAAACAATGGGACTAGACAGCGTTTACACGACTCTAATACAAATAAATAAATACATCTATACTAATATTATAAACGCGAAAGTAACTCTGTCTGTTTATTACGTTTATATTGATGAAATTTGGCAAGAAAATACTTTGTTTCATTAGGAATGACACCGGATACTATTTCTTTTCGGGATAAATAACATTTGTTCTCATTAAATTTTGAAAACTGAATGGTGCCAAACAGACGGATAGCGTGTTTTAGTCTGTAAAGTTATATCGGTCACTCAGGCTGTGTTTTTCTGGCACGCTTTTAGTTTATGTTCTGTTCATAAATTTCGTTTACTGACAAAACATATGATGTAGTATAAATGTTGATTTTCGCTGACTATTATTTTGTGTCTGCCTAAAGTTTCTGAAATCAGTATATTTTGTCTTGTATTTTGACATGCCTTGCAGGGCACGAGTAGCTTAAGTTATTAGAAACTAAGAATCTGATGCTCACGCTGAAGAAAGTAGAGAAGACAAGATTCCCTTAGTTATCTCCCTCCACCTTTGGTGCTATTTCTGAAACATGTTGCAAGTTGATTATCTTCACGAGACATGTTCGATGGTAGATTCTCCGTCATATTATCCTGAATCAGTGTTTTTTTGAACACCTTTTACGTTACTTACAGCTTTCTATATCCAATTCTAGTAATGAAATTCCATGTCCACGCGTACGAAGTCAAGGGAAACAGGTATTTATTATATATTTATTCTTGGTGACAGATGGGCGTGACATGACCTCTACACCGTCTTTAAACGCTTCGTCTACAATATATCAAAAACGTTTGAACGAAGAAAATTCAGCTACTTGACTTTCGTGTGATATTAAATATCGGTACAGTACTTGGGACGGTGCAGCAGACCAGAAACTGCTCTACTGAGAAGAAGATCATCTGTGTAGTACTATGGCTAATAGAATGAGATGCGATTACTCAAACAGCGCTGAAACACCGAGGAATTAACGATTCTGGGAAACGGAATTCCTGGAAACTTATCTGCTGGAAATGTAGGAAGCGTCTGCTGACAGAAGGGGGCTTATATTACGCTAGAAGGTTTCACTTTGCTAGAACTGTCTATAGACTCAAGAGACGCTTCATTCAGAGAACAGAAACCTTCCACGATACTACTCCTTAAGCTGCCAACCCAACTTCAGTTATTTCAGGTTTCCTTAGAAGCAATTTTAACGGGAAGCAATTCGACTATTTAGTTGGAAAACAGATGTTCTTGAATTAATATCAAAATTAACTTCCAATAGATGCTTCTTCTTCTTCTCGCTTTATACGTGTCGAATGTCGATGACAAATGAGAATTAATGAGACAAAAACGAACAGGAAGGTTGTACATTACAAGGGAACAGGACAAAATATAAAACTGGTAGGCAAACGGTTTTAAGAGTAGCGAAATATTAATTTTTGGGAAATAATAATTGAATTAGATATGCTCTACACATCTGAAATGAAAGTAGGGATGTCGGGGTGTAGAGAAGCATTTAATCGAAAAATTGAATTTCTGTATGGAAATTCAGGGGGAAAAAATTGGTAAAATTTTTTCAGTGGAATTCTGAGCCGGGACAAAAAAATCAGATTGCCGCTCTACAAACATGAATTTTTCCGCCCGGGGCAGTATAGAGCTATTCTTTAATTTTGCGGACACACTGAAGGTTGCCGATCGGGGCAACAGAGTTAAAAAAAAATAAAGTTCACCGCCATACGAATTTGCCATTTACCACTTATTCAAACATGATTTGGCCGCTCCTCTGAAGTTGCCGCCCGGGGAAAGCACCCAGGTTTGCTCCCCCCCCCCTTTTAAATCCGGCACTGATCCTGAACATAGGTTTTAAGTGGAAAGAAGCGTAGAAGCCCTGCAGACATTGGTATGGAATGGTATGAAAGAGTGTAATGAGAGAATAGGGTTCAGGGGGAAAGGAAACTGAGAAGAATTTGTGATGATTACATTATAATACAGCTACGGAAGGCGTCCGTGCAAAACCGTAAGTTCCACTGAGAACCTCGCATCTTCCACTAAATCAAGAAGTTCGAAAACTGTGGTCACATTTTGGGAAGATTCTGATTAACGAATTTCATTCAATGAAAGAAACTACCAGCTAGTGTGGCGTAATGTGCTGAGGCGCCGCACATTTAACAGGGGAGCTATAACGGGACACCGAGCGCGGTGGTGTAACGGTTAGCGTTCTGGCCTCGCATTCGGGAGGACGCCGGTTCGAATCCGCGTCCGGGTATCCAGATTTAGATTTTCCATGGTTTCCCAAATCACTCCAGGCAAATGCCGGGATGCTTCCTTCGAAAGGCCATAGCTGAATTCCTTCCCATTCCTTTCCCCACATCCTTTGCCGTCTCTAAAGACTTCGCTGTTGAAAGATGTTAAGCAGTTAAAATACAACGGGACCCGCGTACCGGCCGTTCTGACTTACGTTCTTAGGCGGTTTTTCGTATCGATCAAGGAGAATGACGGGGGTGGTGCACAATTACCACTTCATAAACGACACATTTCTTAAATAAAAACACACTTTTTCACAACATAGAATATAGTTACATGTTTGACAGACAGATGGAAACCCTTCACTTCCTCCCTTAGTACGTAGTACGACCTGGTATCAGCAAGGGCATGAGGCCTTAAAATCAAAGCTCCATATTCGACAATGCCAGCGATGAGTAAAACTGACCCAAGGCAGCCGATCACAAAATCTGAAAAAGGTGGAGAAGAAGAAGATTCAATTAAAGAAACTGTTTTCATTTACGAACCATTTAATGTGAGTTTACGATAAATTAAAGATAGTACCTGGGTGGCCGATCGTCGCTCGGATTCTTTCGATTTCTGCTTAGTATGCAAGATTTCAAGAGACGTATGTGAGAAATTAATTTTACCTATATACAAGAGTGTCTCATATAATACTATTAGTTTGGACAGATTTGATATATCATATATTGTAAAATCCTAACTTTGTCCACGAGACGTGTTACAAAGTTAAAAAAACAAATCGTTATCTACATATGAAATTTCATCCAAATCGCTTGAACCGTTTCCGAAATCATTCGGTTTAACATCTCATAAATTGATTTTAAAGAAAAATTCTGTTACTAAAGTAAATAGAAATCTTAATGTTTATCAGGGATTAATTAATGGTGCAAGATTAGTGGTAATTCATTTAGACGAGTACATCATCATTGCTATGCTGATACCTCGCATTAACCTCACACCTTCTGATCCAACCGTGTTTTTCCAAATGGTAAGAAAATAACGCCCAATAAAAGTACTATCGTCATGACAATTAACAAAGCACAAGGTCAGACACTTCAAAGTGCAGGATATATTTACCATAACTTTCCGTATGGACAACTGGCTTTTTCACAAGTTCGAAGATTCAGCAATATTTATGTTTATGTTAAAGTCACATACGTTCAAAAAGTAAATAATGATCACAGTATAACTGCTAATATTGTCTTCAAAGATCACTTCTGACTAAGCTAACATCTATATTTTAATTATATACTTTTTAAATGTTTTACAATTATATATGTAGTATTTAAAGATAACGACTTTTTACGATAAAAGTGATATTTATTTATATTCTTCAAAATAAAATACCTTTAAGTAATAAATATACTTGCATTTACTTATTTCCACATTATTGTATTAACATTCGGCGACTGACCACGAAGAATTGTTCGTTTAAAGATATACGAGTTCCTTGCTGTAACCAAAGAGAACCTTAACTATCATCAGTCGGCTTACTGGTACCTGAAAAGTCTACAGGATGGCGTTAGTGCCGTTTCCGAGATACCAAATACAAGAATTGCTGGTTTTGCGTAAAATCATGTTTTTGTAGCGAAGACACCTATTTAGATAAACTTGAAAAGCAAATCGTTATCTAAATATGAAATTTCATCAAAATCTTTAGAGCCGTTTACGAGATAGCAAATATATACAAGAATTGCTAGTTTAAAGATAAAAATTACAGAGGATACCATATAAACTAACCTGTTTTGTTAGTAAACAGTAATAAAAATCCAGTACAAGAGCAGACGCATAAAGGAATACGGTCATTACATGGTAAACGTGACAATCTTGCCTCGAATCCTACGATTTGCAGGCAAAACAGCGAATAAGTGGAACTGATAGTTTATCACTATTATGGGATTATTTGCAGCTGAGTTATCGTCGCCATGGTTGGATATAACGAATACGCCATGTCCAGTGCTGCCACTACAACGCAGGAAACAGCTAAACCCCCACGACATGTGTAACGAATACACTGGACCAATTCGATATTTAATTCATTTCATGTGTCACATACTACGCTGAGGGTGTATCACTAATTTTAAAATTCTTAGAGTAAGCTTAAAATTACGCCAACGTCTATTTACGTTCACTTCCTGTTGATGGATGGAAACGCACCCGATACAAATGCATCACGTTAATTTTTTTTACAGAGTATCGGATCCTACTTACATATCGAGAGTTTTATAGTGGAATAGTTTAAAATAATATAATCAACACCACTACTACAAATGCGAAAGTGACTGCTTCTCTGTCTTTCTATTATGTTAAGACAAAACGGTTAGACCAATATGGCAAAGAAATACCACGTATCATTTAGAGGGACGTAGGATACTTATTTCGGGATAAATCATATATTTTGTCACGAACTTTTGAAACCTTACTGAACGGTGAAAGACAGACGGATAGCGTGTGTCAGTCTCTTTATTGGTCGCTCAGGCTTTGTTTCTTTCTCAGTCGGTTTGTGGGACACATTTACTTAACTTATATCTTTTTATATCCAATTCTAGATTTCGGTTTTCCGTGTTTTTCCATAATCACTCCAGAATAATGCCGGTATGGTTCCTTCAGAAGGCCTTGGACAAACTCCTTTCCGTTCCTTTTCCCAATCCACTTCCTTCAGGGTGGAGAGGCAAGCCAAGTCATCACAAAATCCAGTTCTAGCAATAAAATTCGAAGACCACGCATACGACTTTGAGGGTAATAGCTACTATTATAATATGATATAATATAAGCCCTATCGATTGCGATATTAACATCTACTGACAAAGAATATAACGAAACAATCTACAGCGAACAAATATAAATAAATAAATATGAAGCAATTAATAATTAACATGTTTATTTAAACGCAATACATACGTCTTCTTCAATTAGACAATTCATTTCTTCGCAGATGCTTAGGTAAATATAACTACTATTAAATAACGCGCATAACTTCGAGTTGGTAGCAACATCCCTGGCCCTTGTAGCGCACCAACGAAAGCCGGGTTCGTGACGTCGACATTACGGACACGAAGAAACAATTACCCGATGGGACAATGACAGAAGTAGCGTTTTATTAGTATCGATACCCCGCACGGAGTCTAACGTGTGCGTTTAATCCTCTGGAACACGACAGTGACGAGCAGAGCCGGCGCTAGGATTCTCGGACCCCAGGTAAGTGTTCTCGGGCCCCCCCACCTTGATTTTTTTTTTTTTTTTACTTTACACTTTGATTTTTTGTTGTTGATAAAATCAGAAAATTTTAATCCAAAAAATCAAATAACACGTTCTTTAGAAAATATTTTTTGTTGTTTAATTTCTATTAAGCTAGCTAGACACCCTGGCCGGAGGGCCCCCTTCTGGGGCCTTGGCCCCGGGTACTTTTGCCCCGCTTACCCCTCCCCAATGCCGGCCCTGGTGACGAGTAGTTTGGACCGCCCTCACCTCACTGCGCGACTCCGTGGTCGGTGGTCTCTGTGTCCATTTGCATGCGATTTGCATGCCGTCCACCCTCAACAAGTGCCGGGTCTCCTGTTTACACCTGTGTCGCGTGCGAAACACCTGACCTACACCGTGGCACACCGCCGCCTCTCCAGTTTCCAAGTCGTCAAACAAGTTCAAAGTTACCGACACTTTTCTGAGTACCTGAGCAACTGGGCAGAGGTCGTATAATTACCACTTCGTGGCCTGGACTAACCGCAGAGGCCTCTGTTCAAGGAGGCGATGTTGATGGTGCTAACAGAAAAACAGTTAATTTAAACCCTTACGACGCACATTCTTTTACGGCTTTACGCCTCGTTGACGTCGAAGTCATTAGAGGCGGAAAATGATGGGGACGAGGAACGGGAAGTAATTCAACCATGGACTTATAAAGGAATCAACCCGGCTTTCGCGTGGAGTGATTTGGAGAAACAATGGAAAACACAAATCTGGATAGACGGATGTGGATTCGAACCTGCGTCCTCCCAAATGCGAAGCCGGGTAATTAGAGGAGAGAAGGAAGGTGGCATGGAACGGTGAGGAATCCAGCCATGGCCTTTCCAACGAACCATTCCAGCATTCACCTTGAGTGATTTGGAGAAGCCAAGGAAAACCTAAATCTGGATGCCCTAATGGGGATTCGAACCAGTGTCCTCCCGAATGGTAAGCCGAGATCGTTAGAGGGACATGGGGAGAAGGTAAGGAATGGTGAGGAATTCGGCCATGAACTTTTGAAGGAACCATACCGGCATTCGCTTGGACTGATTTGGGGAAACCGTGAAAAACCCAAATCTGGATGGCCGGGCGGGGATTCGAACTGGCGTCCTCCCGAATGCGTGGCCAGTGTGACGCTTGCTGCCAAAAGACTTCGATAATGCTTTTCGTATGGCGAAGCATTATTTACCTGCATATGGCTCAGATCAAAGTTGGCATCACTGAACGGAACTACAGTACGCAGCATTTTAATACAAGAAATCGTCCGTGAACCGGCATGGAAACAAAATGCTGTAATATGGTTGGTGGGCTAAACGGTATTATATATTCGTCAGCACCATTGTATCGATTATATTTAATTTATGGAGAGAGTACATCAAGGCAACTTAATTTACCGATAAATGATTTTTCAGCTTTCTAGAACACGTTATGCGACGAGTGTGGTTTTAGACAACACATCACTCTTATGGGATGACATTGTAAGTTCTAAAAACAATGATGGTGATGTTTAATCTCCACTCCAGCTCCTGTATTTGATACCTAAAATGTATGTCTCATCCTATACCACTATGTTCAAGCAATGATCTAACAAAAGTCTTGTGACCCAATTCCCTAACTTCTCTAGTATATACCCTCATCACTATACCCAATAAATGAAAGATTTTTCAACCTTTGCCTACCATCTGCCTAATGTGTCCTGACCAGATGAGTTTGTTATCAAGTATTCTGCCATGAAATTTACGCTTCAAGTCTTCTACAAATGTTTCCCTGTCCATCCTATAATCATAATCAACCATTAATTTTTTATTTGTGTATCTAATAAGCCTCCCTTTCCTTGCATCCATCTTAATTCCATGTGCACCCATCCAACTAGATATCCAGTCCATTGCTATTTTAACTAAATGTTATATTATATTAGGTCACCCTGTAGCTGTTCGTAGCCTTATTACGGGTTGGTAAAATCTCTCAATACCTCGAAGTAAATGAGGAAACTTATCATTGAATCTGATTGCAGCTCCTACTGCCCTATCGAGGTGATTATTCGTACTATTTACCCAAGTAAAGTTTTCACAACTTTATTTGTGTCCTTGTTTCCTTCAGTTTGATGAGAAAGTCCAATATTTATTTCATTTTTATAATATGGCAAAAATATAATAATTTAACAGTAATAGTTAAAATAATTATTGACAGTCAATTATTGTTATAATTTGAGGACTATTGTAATGTTGAAATGCAGTGTAAATGGACTATTGATTCTTTTCTTTTTCTATATTAGACTTGTGCTGGATCGTTCGTTTCCAGTAAAGATTGTCGCCACTGTAATAGTTACAGACTTGATACAGGAATAAACTTCGTATTTTTTAAATTTAATTCCTTTTATTTATCTTATATTCTCACGACGATTCCTGAGATTCCAATAATAATTCTGACCGTGTTAAAAATGCTCGGACAACGTTCCAATTCTAAAGATCGCGAGGTTCACTTTTTACACAGGATCAATCTGTCCATAACCTTCTCTTATGCCAACAATAACTCTCCAAAGATACTCTATTTCTGAACATATGAAACTAAGCCGATACTCGCTATCTCGTCTGCTATTCTTTTCCCTGTCAACTCTGTGTACATTTATTTTCTGAATTATACTTGTAACTAGCGTAAGCCCGTGACCGTTTTTTGCGTATTGTCACGGATCTAGAAAAGTTCCAGTTGACCTGAATGGACCAAATACGAAGTTTCATGGTGAATAAAATCTCTTGAGTTTGAAGAACTCAGAAGTATAAATAGACGTAGGTATTAAACACGGACAGGGACTAAAGCGCTTTTTCAAAGGTCGTAGACTCGAACTTGCTTAAATGCAAACTTGTCTTATTTGACCCTTAAAGTTCACTCTGCAAAATTAGAAGAATTTCTTTGCTTCGAAAGCATCACGTTTTTTTTTTTTTATTTTATTGAGGCTGAGCGTTCATAATGTAATCTTTAGTCATAGTATCTGTAACGGCCAGAGAACAATTTAATACACATTCCAGATAATTATACAGTTGAGCAACTCTGATGAAATGGATTTGCCAGAATAGTCGATTCGGTAATATATTTGGGTGGGGTGGGACATTCTCCACCAGTGAAAAACTGTTACTGACCTGTTGAAATTAGGATTAAATGCTTCCTTATAATGTCCTCTTCACGTTGTATACTCTCCTTTTCCGGAAAAGTCGCCACGAATTAAATTAAAAATGCCTAAATATGACACTGCAGCGCTGCTATTAGTTGCCGCCGGCGCTGCGAAATCAATGATAATCTCTTGAAATGTTGGTTTAATTATTTGTTGTAATATTTTCTTGCCGTTTTAGCTTCACTCCGTTGCAAAACGTCGCATAAAATTAACAGATACAAAAATTTTATCCGGAATGCAGTACTATAAGGCTCACCATCTTGGAATCGATATAAGCAGTCAGAGATAATCGATTGCTTCAGATTTAAACAAATGCGCAGTTTGTCTCTGGTTTGCGACATGGGCTGCCACAGAACGAATTACCCGTAAACTTTTTACTCTTGGTCCAGGCCGAATTTCAACCTAACCATGATCACTATGACAAAATGAACCTATTTAGGTTGATATGATCCCTGTAACGATAATTTTTGAGTCATTTTTACAGTGCTGCTAACATTTCGCGGTTGCGGAGCATCCAATATTTCGGCATTTTTAATTTAATACGTGGCGTCTTTTCCGGAAAAGGAGAGTGTACAACGTGAAGAGGACATTATAAGGAAGCAGTTAATACAAATTTCAAAAGGTCAGTAACAGTTTTTCACTGGTGGAGAATGTCCCACCCCACCCATATATTTGGTCTGAAGTCGACCCCAAATAACCTAATAACTCCCGTATAGCGAAAACGAACAAAGACCACTAACTAAAGTGGTCAGTAAATATGTAAAAAGCAAATAAACTGTAATGAATAAACTTTGGTCAAGTAGCAACATTAGCGAAAGCTTTAAATAAATTGAAATTTAGCCTAGGCCGGGATGACAACTGGCATTCGTTGTTACAGCAGAGGCCATAAGTAATTCAAGCTTTATATATATTTTTTATTTTGCTATCATTAGCAACATGTTACTGAAAAGCAGTTCCACGTTTTTTAAACCGTAAAGTTTATCGATGTATTTTTAATTATCAAATGCTACTAAAAGGAAAGTTGATGAATATCTTATGGCAATAAATGTAGTAGTAATCGCCTAGCAATTAAAAATGTGGGCTTAACCTCGAATTTCCTCTAATCATATCTTTGGTCGCTGTTAATTTGAGAGGGAAAGCTGACACGTGACACCGTCCTCCAGCCAATTCCTATAGAGGTGAATGAGTGAGTTTAGAAAATTATATAGTAGATCATTACTATTATTTTTACCCTTAATATTATGACTATTATTTATAAAATTATGTTCCCATCTAAATGTGTGGATCTATTTCAACAATCTCTCGCTAATTCTATTTTAAGGGCTTCCTATGCCAGATTGTGTATAAAAATATCCAACACACATAATTAAATCCAAGATAAAAGTATAACGGTATGAAATAGAGTCAGTATGTAATTTTTACTATCGGAAAGAGTAGTCTCAGACTGTGTTCTAAATGAAGCAATTGCACCCAGTACTGTGAAAACATGAAGAAACATTACATGCAGTGTTACAAGAGTGTGTGTAATCCACATTGCGAGGTAAATGTTCCTAACGCTCAAACCACAGTAGATTATACAGTACGTCTACCATTAATGTAGCTGTTCACGTAATTCATGATTAATTCGTGTGTTACAGACAGCAGCAATCCAGATTGCCTAACGTAACTCACTTACTTAATATCACAGTCAAATAAAACAGAGAATTACGTGTTGGAAAGAGAGCCAGTGTAACTAAATTAATTAAACATTTATTTTCGAAGTGCACAAACATTAGATACAGGCAGATATGTTGAAACAGAATCTTTGTGTGGCTAATTTCTTTCAATAGCATTGCAACAAAAACAGGATGTAATAAAAGTATATATTTTACTATCGGATTGTCGTTGTGTTATTAAAAAAAAATAAGGCTGAAAAATTTTGGTAGGATGGAGTGTTAATCTAGCCAAAGGTGAAATACCCTTGTTACGGAATAATCCAATTTAGGAAGGAATTTTTAATTATTGGGAAAGCAATTAAACGGGTTGATAAAGCGAATTTTATAATTATATGTATTAAGAGTGAAATTAGCGGTTTAATTTTGCTTTCTCCCAGACTTATTTCGGAACAAAATGAAATGGGATTTGTTAAGGAGGAAGCTTTACTGTTATTTTTTAATTAATAGTGTTATTTCTTAAATGCCGCAATACTGTGACTTAATCATTTTTCGTAAGGCAATTTTCTGCGGAGCTAACATAAATAACCTTCTTTCACTGCCTCTGTTTCCCTGTTTAACTTTCATACAGTCAGGGAGACAATTTTTTTTTTTCTGAAATCGGTGCGACGTTTTCATCATCAGGACCTGGCTGGCAGTGTAGGGGAGTAGTGGCGTGGAATCTATATATATAAAGATGAATGTATGTATGTTTGTTTGTTTGTTGGTTTGTTTGTTCTTCATACAAATGCACAGTTTTCATCCGATCTCGAAGAAACTTCGCACACTTATCCTTGGAAACAAGGAGAAAAATACTTTCTACATTTGGTTGGAAAATTATATGTATAAATAATGCATGTTGTCTTATAATTTCGAAATATTACTGAACGGTGATAGACAGACGCGTTGGATATGGAGGTCTCTGTACTGTTATTCCGTATAGTGGTCAGGTAGCTCAGTGGTTAAAGCGCTTGCTTACTAATGTTTCGGTCATGGTCTCCGGTTCAAATCTGCGTGGAGGCTAAGACTTTAAAAAATTGTTTTTGATCGTAAAAGTCACGCCTGGGCCGTCGGTTATTCGGATTAAATGTTAAACTCTAGATATCACAAAGTTAGGGGTGCAATCCGAGGCAAATCGTAGGTGGCCTTGCAATGCTGTAGGTGTACAATTTTTTACGTTATTTTGATCCGTCAGAGGTGATTGGTAGTCAGTGTGTGTGTTATCTGCAGTAGTAATACTATAAATGCGGAAGTAAGTCTCTGTCTTATGTTACGTTTTGACAACTAAATGCCAATACCGATATTGACGGAAATTGACAATAAAATCTCTAGGGAGGGCACAGGACATTTTTTTTTTTGGTATGATTAACAGTTGTAGTCACGAAATTTTGAGAACGTATCGAATAGTATGTGTTAGTTTGTAATGTTACGTCGCTTGCTCAAGCTATGCTTCTCGCGCATTATGTTAGTGTATAATTTGTTAATAAATTTCGTTTATAGAATAAACGTATTATTTAGTATAGATGTCGATTTTCTCTGTCCTATTACTTTGCATCTGCTTAAATATTTCTGACACCAGTTTATTTTGTCTTCTTTTTTGACATGCCTTGCGGGCGTAAACTGGCCTTAGTTGAGCAGTTAAAGTTATTAGAACCCAAGAATCGGATGCTCATGCAGAAGAAGGAAGAAAAGACCAATCTGAAATAAAGCTGCCCTTAGTTAATACCCCCCCCCCCCACATCCCCTCACATTCGTTTATTTTTTTCTGTTTTTAAATATGATGGAAATTGATTCTCTTCAAAAGAAAGGTTCGATGGTAGAATGATACAGTGATGGGTTTCTGGTCATATTATGCCGACTCGGTGTTGTTTGGGACCAATCCTTCGCTACCAACAACTTTTTATAATAAATTCTGGCAAAGAAATTCTTAATCCACTCGTTCGAAGTCGCGGGTATCAGCTAGTTCCAGATAAGTGTGTACTGAAGTCCTGGGTTAATCCTCTCCGCAGTGGAGTGAGGGCATACCACACTGTTAACAGTTATTCGTCCATCGGATGAGGCGTTAAGGCAGGTCGTCCACTGGCACCGAATTCGTCCGACCGACTGTTCGGCCGAATATGACCGACTAATCCAGAGACAGGTAAAGGTATTGCCACGCGTCCATTGGACACGACCTGCTCGGCCGAGTACAGCCGAATGCGGCCGAGTGACGGACCGATCCCATTGAAATGGGATCAGTCGGACGTATTCGGCCGAATGACAAACGCATGTTGCGCTCATAATGAACAAGTGTACATTTTTTCTTATCTTTTATTTGATCTTGATTTGTATTTTTTCAAACTCTTGTCATACACTGTGGTGGTACGCAATCACTATAAATATTTTAATAAAAATATCTACGGAAAGGACAATTATTGCAAGTGCGTCTACGCAGTTATAATAATTATTTTTTTAAAAATTTGTAAAGATAATTCATTGAATTTTGTACTGGAATATTCTCAAAAGATTATGATATCACCCCTGTCGGGACGGCATTAAGGTATGGGCTATCTAGGCAGAATGAGAAAATTTGCTTGTTTGTTATATTTCTTCTTTTTGTATCTTTTTTCTTTCTTATACGCTCATTTATTTTTTAAATTCAAACATTGACTTTTGTGATGTGACCAGTTCGCATTTTCTTCTATAATTGTTCAGAGCGATGTTAGTAAATTGTATTTAATATCCTAATAATATTCAATTGTTTTCATTTTATCTCAACAATTCTAAATTATACAAGTAAATAATGATTTCAAATGTTTATTTTAGAATTTTGGTTGGATAATAACTGCGATGCTAAATATTTGCGGGGCAGGGCGCGCATTACAGGATAGACCCAAAGATCTAGGTACACATCCTAAATACGATCCTGACGCTCGTAATATTTTGTGAGGGCAAGGTAATGTCTACTTTTATGAAATGTAAGTCACTATACATCTCATTGAAAACACCCCGTTCGCTTGGTGTTGAAGCAACAGTGATGGGTCGCCAGTACGAGTCGGACGTAATTCGGCTGCAGTGGACGACATTCATCGGACGATCTGGTCGGCCGTCTAATCGGGCGTTACTCGGACGAATGCGATTTGGACGAAATTCGGTTCCAATGAACGACCGACCTAAGAGCCCCTTAAACACACCAACTGGTTGTACAAATTTTTTTTTTTTTTTTTTTTTAAATGGCATTTGGCCATGTTAGCCATATAGCCAGCTCAACGTGTGTGTTTCCGTTACAATGTAGACATTTCATTTCAGTGTGATTATATTCTGTAAGGACGACACAAGACAAACACAACAATTAATTAAAACCACCCATGCCCTCGGCCGGACTAGATCCGGCGACCCCTGCAACGCGAAGCAAGCACGCTACCCCTACGCTGTCGGCGTTGTACAACTTGGTTGTCTTGTAGCTGAAGTTGGACAGTTTATGGGTAGGTTGACAGACAAATCGCAAGTTGAACCACCAAGTTGGCGGTTTTCAAACTCTTTTGATATTTGTCGACGGGGTGCAATGGTGTGTCAACGTGTTGGAGTGTATATGTGCAAGTTGTCCAATCTGATTGCCAACATTAGTCTGCTCCGGTTTCTCGTTGAGGCAGTATTAGTAACAGCTGCTAATAGAGGTATCGTGATGGCAATTTTTCAAAACAGCGATGTATGGAAAACCATCATAGAAAAGTTCGGCAATATACCAAAACTGTGAAAATTAAAATCTGATTACACAATATGTATATATATGAAAAACGAGGGCTGGAAAGAATTGACCGGGAGCTACAAAACAAAACTAAATGTAAAAAAAAACAAAACAAAAAAACAAAAAACGAAAAAGCGAAACATCTGGGACAGAAGATGAAGATCTATATGAACCTACCCTTTAGTACTTTGATAAATTAAATTTTTTACGGGGAACAAAACACGATTACCGGGCATATCATCCTTTGACACTGAAGAAGACGACAATTATGGTAAATGATTATGATCACTCTAAGTTGAGCTTAAGTTTAATTTAAAGCTTTGCAATTAAGTAGAATTGGATAAAATATTGTGAATTACAAAAGTGTGTTAAATGTTTTCAGTAGATCATCGGTTAACCGAACTCATTCTAGAAAGGGGGAAAAATGGTTTTATTGGTATTGTCAATAATTTTTATTGCAAATTCGACAAATAATTTGTATTACTGTTGGATCGTCAAATGCAATTTAAAATTTACAAAAAAAATGTTTATATTCTAAAAACCAATAGCATATACTTAAGTGGAAAGTTTGTTATTCCAAATGACCTTCGTGTTGTACGAGGAAACATGCTTCCCTCCTTTTTTCACTCGAATCTTCGGCGCCTCTATTTACCGTTTTTTGTTCTTGCTATTTCGTATAATTTATTCCAATTTTATATTCAATTCTTCTACAAGATATTTTTCGAGTTGATTACTTCTAAAAGTTTTCCAATTAAAAAGTTGTTTACCATATTGTTTGAAAATATGTAGATGCCGAGCATTTTCGTGAAAATTTTGATGACACTACATGTATATTTGTATACAAATTGGACATTCATCTCACATATTTCGCATAATCGACTTTTCATCCTCAGAAAATTTTTGTGATCTTTCGGTGCAGCTCGGATAGTAACTTTACGTGTGAAAATTTCGGGTGCTTTATAAGTCACATTTTTACCCAGCTTTTTATTTTTCTCTTATTTCTTTCATTTTCCTTGCACGAAGCAATTATTATAGTGCATAAAGCGATTTCTTCAATTTCCAAGATTGCTGGTATTAGAAAACACCTTGTTCTCTGCATGCTTGTTCTCTCTCTACTGGTATCTGGCGACAGTGTTATTTAACTTGTTTTTTGTAGTCCAGGTTGAGAGACATGGCTGGACAACAAGTTGATGTGTATATGGGGCCTTTTAGGCCTGGGGACGTCCTCCTGTGTTACCTCTCATGCAACAGTATCGTGATGTCATTTTTCAACAGGACAACGCTCGTCTGCACAATACACGTATCTCAATAAACTGTCTGCATGATGTTCAGATACTACCGTGCTCAGCAAGATCCCCAGATCCCACGTGTGGTACCAGCTCACACGTAAACTCCGTCCCGTTGCCAGTATCGAGGATATCAAGGATAAGTTACGACAGTTGTGGGTCAGTTTGCCTCAGGAGAAGATACAACGGCATTATGACATCCCAACCAAACAGGTGCACGTATCCAGACCAGAGGAGGCGCAACGTCATACATGTAAGTGGGCTCATACTGTCAAGTTCTTTGTAAATCTGACTCGATTATGTAATCAATGAAATAACATCAAATAGCCTCTTGTCCCGTGAAGTTTCATTTGTGTTTCTTCCTCCCCATCTGGGTGCTTCATGTCTATCGTCAGGCATTCTAGTTACCGATGATACAGTGCTCAAAATCGTAAATTATGGATTTATTGGCAGTTTGTGAGCAATTTTGGGAGCGTCCATAAACTACGTGACTCGGTCTAGGAAAAGGGGGGAGGGGTTGGCTGGAAAGCTACGCTGGGCTACATTGGGGGGGGGGTGTTCAAATCCCGGCCACGTAGCTTTCCATATATATTATTTGTCACAGTTAAAATAAGGTACAGTACACACAATAACATTTGAATATTTATTTCCGTCATTTAATTATCTCCATATGTAATTTACGATAGTCTGACAAGAGAAAACAGTACGAAATATCTTCTGGAATCGATACGGGGAAAAGCTACGTGCTACGTGGGGGGAGGGGGTGGTGAGGGTAGATGCAAAAGTTACGTCGGGCCACGTGGAGCGGAGGAAGGGGGGGGGGGTTCACAGAATGCCAAAATGGAGCTACGTGGTTTATGGACGCTCCCAACACATAAAAATTTATGAATGGTCCTACAGTCATCTGCTAAGATGTAGGACAATTTTTATCCTGGTTAGTACCGAATTTCGCCCATGATAAAGAGGCCAAATCCTTAAGTAAGGTAATTTTTGTATATAAACTTAACTTAGTTCACAACCCGATGGTTAGTTGGATCCTCCCGAAGGAGGCATACTACGCCATTGTGTCAGAGGTAAGACGGCTAGTTCCTTTCCTCTGGGACCTACAGTTTACCGTGGAATCCGAAATACTGAGCGGCCTGGCGTAGCTCATATAATTAAACACAACTCTAAAAATTCCTTCGCCTGCTGGCAATTTTTGTATAGCTATTTAATACTGTCTGGTGGCAGCCTTCTCGCATTTGATATTGTAACGATTGGAGGTTCATACGTGGTGATAGTTTGTTCGACTTTCAGATTGAGTTAGGGGTTTGATATCACAATTTATACACATAAAAACAAAACAATCTGTTGGTACACACGCTTCAGGTAGCGAATATTGTTTGCAGAGAAGCTGTGTGAAGCATACTGATGTGTGAGTCTTGTTCTTTAACAAACAAACACTCTCCAAATCAGTGGTGTTTTCAAGGAGAGATAGTAAAAAATGATGCTCAGAAGCACGTTTAAAACATTGCATACAATCTAAATTCTGGAACTATAGCAGGAGATCCAAGCATCAAGATAGCTCCTCTCCTTTTTCTTTCTTAGGATATCTTTCTTTGATAGTTTATCTATGATTTACTTTCTAAGCCTGTCAAAAATGATGGGCTGAACGTAAAGCTGTAGAAATTAATTCCTTCAAGCTTACTATAATAGGGACAGTAAATGTAGTGAAAACATCGGCATCTAATTTAAATAGCTTGTAAAACCGTAAACAAATAATGACTTGAACGCAATGTTCTGACAGTTCATTCAGTCGCAGTTGATTAACTACAAAGGGTGATCAAATGAAAAGGTACGAAACGACACGGTGGGTACAAATGTAGACTTTATTCAAAATATACACCATAGGCCTGAGCACCACGATCCCACTGATGAACAAACCGCAGGATTCCTGTGGCCGTGACGAGACCCAGTCCTTCACAGCGTCCTTGAGTACGTCATCTGAGTTGTAGCGCTTCCCTTTCAGGTGTTTCTTCAGTGGACCAAACACATGGAAATCGCAGGGCAACATTTTCGGACTGTAGGGCGGATGGTCCAACGTCTCCCAATTGAACTTGGCCAGTTCCATGTGTGTGACTCTGGAGACGTGTGGACGCGCGTTATCATGGAGCAGAACCACACCCACCGTGAGCATTCCCGGTCTTTTGTTCTTGATTGACCTGCGTAGGCGTCGGAGTGTCTCACAGTACACATCCCCCACCTGTACGCCATCCAGTCCTCATACGGACTGCCGCATCATTTGGACGCCGCTTTTGATAAGAGCCTCTGCTCTCTACTGCGCATGTGGGTGCCCGCGCATTCTCCGATCCCAGTCAGAGACTCCAATAGCATCCCGAGATGTCTCGCTATGTTCTCCCATGGCGGAATATGCAAATATTTAACTGTTACGTTTGTACGTGATTTCGTACCTTTTCATTTCATCACCCTTTGTAAATATTAACGTTTTAAATAGTGCTCATAAACTTCCAGAAGATGGCAACAGAGATTACGATCACCAAAATATCGTGTGAAAACATCTTGCTCACCCGATAAGAGAATATTAATTCAGAACGCCGAGAGAAACTTTGATCTTATGGAGCTATATATTCTTTGGTTTACTTTAACAACTACATCTCTGGACAGAGAGTATAAGACATCATTTACATCGACTAACAATAAATAAACGGAAAGCAAATAATAATTTATGTGTCTATTTAAACACAGTACATCCTTTTTATGGCAATCCATTTTTTCTCAGCAACTTAACTAAATAGAATTGGTATTAAAAAACCCACATAACCTCGGTTTTGCAGTACTATTTCTGGCCGTAATTATTTCAGTAACGAAGGACACAGTGACCAAAGTAGCATTTTATATAGACAGATTAACAGTGCCAATCTGTACTACTACGTTGACGATGTCACTAGTTAATAATTTAAAAAAAATATTTGTATGCAGGGGTTTTCGTGACAAGGCAATGTTGTTCTACCAGCGCGTCTCGTTTCGATAAGCAGTTTCTCGTGAGTGTCATCAGCGTTCGCAGTGACTAAAGCATTATCATCCGCAATAGCTTCTGCTGCAATATTTAAAGGTGAGGAGAGCGCTATTACGGGAGTGCTCTTGTAACCACGCGCTGTGGCCAGTTACTCAATTATGGATGAAGGCGGTTGTTAATGAAAAGCCTCCCGAGTGCTGACGCGGTGCCGTTAATTAGCTAGTGTTGCGCCAAACAAAGTGTTATAAATTAACACCGGATATTACCCCAGCGGCTAGCCCGGGCTTCCCACGCAACATTACCTTCAATCCAAATTCTAGTGCACAGCGGCAGCTGCCTACGACCGTGGAAACATGTTTTGACATAACCAGTAATCACATCGACTTCAATGATTTTCAACTGTATTAAGTAATACTTTATTTTACCTATTGATTTTTTTTCAAAATTTAGGTTCATTACTCCCAGGTGAGGCGGACTGCTGGAGAATCTCAGGGCGATCCTTTTCAGTTTACGTAACCTAACGAATTCGGCCGTTGCTTTTTTGAAAGAACCATCCCGGCATACACCTGGAGAGACTGAGGGAAACCACGAAAAATCACAGTCAGTGCGGCCGGACGGTCCCGAATGTAAGTTATGTGGGAAAATTCGACTTCCTCCTAACTTCGACCTGTTTATGTATGAACTAACAAACATTTCAACCTTGAGAAGGGTATTGCCTGTAAATGGATATTAATTACTGTACACAAGACAAAGGTAATGAAATGTAGTTGTAGCAGCAAAAGCAATCCCCGTCCATCAATCCAGATTTGGGTTTACAGTGGCTTCCCAAAATCACTCCAGGCGAATGCCGGGATGCTTCCTTCAGAAGGCTATGGCCGAATTACTTCCCGTTCCTTGGCACCAGTCCTATCCTGCCTCTAATGACCTCGACGTTGACGAGTAGTAAAGCCATAAGCAAAAAAAGCAGTAATTGTGGATTAAATATAAAAGTAGGATCGGATACGATTGCAGAAGTAAATTAATTCTGCTACTTAGGAAGTAAAATTAAAACTCACCGCCAACGGAGGAGTAACGTTAAAAGAAGAATAGCAAATGAGCTTCCGCGAAAAAGAAAAACTTTTAGTTTCAAATACAGATATGACTTAGAAAGAACTTTTGAAAACTCTGTGTGTGAAGTACAGCACTTTATGGTAGCGAACATGGATTTTAGGAACACCAGAAAATGAATCATTTGAAACGTGATGTTACAGAAGGAGGTTGAAAATTAATTGGGCAGATAAAGTATGAAATGAACGTGTTTTGGAAATGATGGGTGGGGGAACAAAGTTGTGGAAGTTTCTTACGGAAAGAAGAGACAGGATGGAAGGTCACGTTTTACGACCATTTGTTAGTGGAGGAAACAGTGGAACGAAAAACTGTAGAGGAAGACAAAGATTAGAATACATGACGCAGATAATTGAAGACGTAGGTTGTAAGAGGCTCGCATATTGAGATGAAGAGATTTAGCGCAAGATAGGAAGGGATGGAGGATTGTATCAAACCAGTAGAGAGATAATAGAATAAAAAATAAATAAAAAAAGACGCTGTACACTTTGCCTTAATTTCTAATCCTTCCGAAGTCACATAAAAGTAAATAATAACCTTATTCTCTTTCTCGGACCAAGGGCTGTAAGTTGTACGCAACCCTATCAAAATACCGCCTACAGTTTTTGGCAGGAATCGCGTTCAACGAAAAATTGATGCTAATTTCCTATCTTTTTCCTTCATTTCTCAGTATCTTGAAATCAGACGAGTGCGTAACAAAACTATGTTACTAACCGGACTATGGAATACACATCTATCGAAACCCCATCAAAATCCGACAAGTAATTTTTGCGTGAATCTCGTTCAACTAAAAATGTATACTAATTTGTGGACCATTTTATCTTAAATGTAGAAAGTTTCCGACTTTACACCGAAATGAAAAATGACCTGTTTTACATCTGGGATTAGTGGTTGTATTTAATTTAAAATACTATGAAAATTCGACCAATAACAGTCTGCAAGACTTGGTGAGTAGGTTTGGTTAAAATTTACCGAAATAATCCAGTCAGTCACTATTATCGTACAATAGATCGGGATACCAGTATGCAGAACGCGATCGTTATCTCCTCTACGGGGTAGCCTGGTCTTGGTGGATGCTATTGAACATAAAATGGTGACTTTCTTAAGAAATTTAACTGCAGTAATTTCTCCTGACATTCTCCAGTGATTAAAGTGTATTTACGTGCTTATTGTTTTGTGCGTATGTTCAATGTAGTGAGTGTTGGTGACTGAATGAAAGAGGGGAGAGGGTGAAAACTAGTGCCACACCAGTCAGGCCTGTTCATCCGCAGGACAACTGTAGCAGCCAGGCTTAACGTCCCCAACCGACGGACGAATACCATCAACAGTACCATATGGTATGTCCTCACTCCATACGCAATTGTAGAGGAATGGGATTTTATTGAGGAAGTTGGTATTAATCTGGTGACTAGGAATTGTGCACCACCACCTCTTGTACCCTACCGGTTAAGTACAGATGACGAAAATTTCTTCCACCATCAGGATTCGAACCTATAACCCCTTGTCAGCCGCCTGAGGTCATCATTGTACCGCAACCACCTGAACCAATGAGGCGGGCTTTCAAAACATCACAACAGTGAAAAAGTTCAGAAAAATATGAAGTTGTACGAGGGCGAATCGAAAAGTAAGTTACATTTCCAGGTTATGGCCATTTATTAAATCACCTACATATAGGCGACACGGGCTATGACAACATACAATGTAAGTTCACTTCTCCACATAGTCCCCAATTCTCGGAACGTTCAACCAACTTTCGATTCAGGACGCGTAGAAATCACCTCCAGTGCGTTGTAACCACCTGGAGAAAGCTGTTTTTACCTCCACATCGATTCGGAATCGTGGTCCACCGAAATCCTTTTTCAGTTTATGTCACAAATGATAATCGCATGGCACTAAATCTGAACTGTGTGGAGGATGTTGCCATACCTCCCACTTGAATCGTTGCAGCAGTTCGGACGTTTGGAGGATCGTGTGAGGTGTTACCTTATCGTGCAACAAAATCACACCGGCGCTCAATTTCCCCCCCCCCCCCCACTTTTTCTTAACTGCCTTACGCAACCGGTTCAACGTTTCCGAAACGATGAGGAGGTGAAAACTCCTGTCTCCAGGTGGTTACATAGCGCTGGAGGTGGTTTCTACACATCCGGAATAGAAAAAGTTGGTTGACCGACGACGACCGGAGCATTTTTTGCGTTCCGAGAAATGTTTACAGTCTCCTGGGGACTATGTGGAAAAGTGAACTTACATTGTATGTTGTTATAACTTTGTTGTCTATGTGTAGGTGGTTTCATAAATGGCCATAACTTGGAAGTGTAACTTAATTTTCGATTTGCTCTCGTACATGTAGACTCAAACAGTTTTTTTTTTCCTGTAGCGGAAACAGAGAATTAGAAGGAAAGCGACTAACACATAGTTGAGTAAACATTATTTATTGCGCTGTTAACTGTAAATTGCGGAATATGGCTGTATTCAGAGACGATTGTACGTTAGCGTTATAAAAATGTAGTAGCAAGCAATTTCTGAAGGCAATAACTGTTTGCCTACATGGGTGTTGCAATATGGATCTGATATGACAAACAGTGTAATCAAGGGAAATTTTCCACACTGAATCTTTTCCACGAATGTTAGACCATTAATCCTTTAACCGTACTCCCGATAAAGAGCATGAGAACAGTATGGCTACCAAATGCTAGGATAATCTGAAAAAATGAGGCCTGTCTACGTATAAACCCTGTCCATTAATTGAGTGTATATATAGGGCTGCCAAGAAGGTCTGTCCAAGCAACTCGCTGGGAAAGATGGGTGAGTGGTAACGGTCTGGCCTCGCATTTTGGAGGACGCAGCTTCGAATCACAACCCAGCCATCCAATCTCGATTTTTCATGGCTTCCAGAAATCACTCGAGACGAAAGGTGGGATCGTTCCTTAAAAGAACATGACCGAATTTCTTTTCATTCCTTGGCCTGATTCTTTACCGCCATTTATGACCCAGAAAACACGTAAAGCCATTAAAAAAAAAAAAAAAGAGAATGGCTAGCTCTTCGAATTTTTATTTGTGAACTTGTATCGATGGGAAGAATCCAGTTTATATCGGTCAGTCTCTACTAAAGTTTTCTTATCTTCTCAGGTTTTACTTACAAATTAATACTCCAAACCGTTTCTCATTACAGATACAATAATTTACTTCACCTCTTATCCATTTCTGCGGATCTTCCAAGAAAAGAGATTACTACAATTACGTCTTCTGTAAAGCTTTAAATGATGACTAAATTGGACTTCTCCGTCATTTTTTATATCAATTGTACTTCCATTTACTTGAAATAATAAATATAATCAACCTTTGTTAAGAATATATACAGTATTTTACTTATTAGTGGGCGTCCATTAATTACGTGAGGTGAAATTGGGGGGGGGGTCCGTCAAAATCTCACCAAATCATCTCACCAAATCATTTCACCAAATCTCACCAAATCATCTCACCAAATCTCACCAAATCATTTCACCAAATCATCTCACCAAATCATTTCACCAAATCTCACCAAATCATCTCACCAAACAATTTCACCAAATCTCACCAAATCATCTCACTAAATCTCACCAAATCATTTCACCAAATCTCACCAAATCATCTCATCAAATCTCACCAAATCATCTCACCAAATCTTATCAAATCATTTCACCAAATCTCACCAAATCATCTCACCAAATCTCACCAAATCTCACCAAATAATTTCACCAAATAATCTCACCAAATAATTTCACCAAATAATTTCACCAAATCTCACCAAATCATCTCACCAAATCTCACCGTGGGGAGGGGGGGGGAGGGCGACAGAAATCTGACATGATCTTTTAAAATTCTTGAGGGACAGAAGAGATAGAAAAAAAATGGTGCACAAACGACGCAGATGTCGACTTTAGGGGGCGGCGGTGTAACCAACCGCCCTTGGAAACAGGAAAGTTAAATAAAACTAAAAATTTATGATGTCGATTAGCAGGTGTGGGGGTGTGGTCCCCTCAAAATCTCACGTCATCTTAGGGTGGGAGAGGTCTGACCAGATCTCACCGGAAAAACACCCACGTATTTAATGGACGTCACCTTATTAAAAAAAACGGACGTTATTTAAAAGAAATAACCCTGGAATTATAAAATTCAGTCATTTATTTGATAAAAGTTGATGTTTCAAAATAAAGGGAAAAATTGTAAAGTGTGAGATGGATAATGCAACTCACGCTAGACTCACAGAAGCAAACAGCCGATGTCTTGCGAGCGCTGCGGGTAGTTCATTAGCAGGGGTCGATTAGTCTGTGCGGTAAGCAAAGTTGACTCAGGGCCAAGGGACGCAGTTGTCTCGAATCGGAACTTGTTGATGCAATTAGCACAGTGCCGGTTACAATTAGCACAGCAGCTGGACGAAGGCAATTAGTAAACCGTAACTTGGTCAGGAGTGAATACCGAGGCACCAAAAGCCTTCCTGCAAGAAGTGGCAACGTGGGCGACTTTCCAACACCGCGCGTTGAATTCTGCAACAATCTAAATAAGAGGGCAGCTGTTACTTTTTTTTGCTTATGGATTTACGCCCCGTCGACGTCGAGGTCATTAGAAGCGGTGTAATGACTCTGCCACTGATTGACAAGAGCAGATGGGGTAAGCGTCCACTAGACTGGTTCTGATATGAATATTCGTCTTAGGTCCCGACTGCAACACCTGACAGGTTTTATGGCTCAGCACATTAACTATTAATACAGGAATGGAGGTTAAATTACTGTAAACGGCAGTTGTCTTATTACATATTTATTTACATGATCAATGTCTGATGGCACACTTGAATATGTACATTGTTCAATTGGGTTTCAAACAGAACATATAGATTCGACCAAGGACTAGGGCGAGCATGTAACTGATGGGCGCCTCGCAGCCCAAACTTACTGGAATATTGATAATATCTCTACAAGACTATACCCATATGAATATGACCAAATGATTGACCCTCTAACTGTTCACACCCAGCTATCGCAGTAGAGCCCACCTTAGTAGCAGATGCCAGGCATCATCTTATTCATCGGCGTCGATGTGGTACCTTGAAAGACAGCTGCCCAAAAGGTTTAAACAGACTGTCACCTACCTATTCCCACTGCGTGGAGAGGGCAATACTCCTCGCTAACCTGTTGTATGAAGTCAATTTAACAGCTTGCAGTAATGACAGGCGCTAGGCAACAGGCGACTTACAGCTTACTGATATGCGTGCTACTTCTGACGTCATAGCTCCTATTAATTAAGTATTTCATGCTCGCTCTAGCTCCTACGCTACCGAGACCGGCATTTGGTCACTGTGTTATTGTAACCGTAACATTGGCGCCACGCTGCCGGCTTTCCTTGGTGGGCTACAATGGCCATAGATGTTACTACCCACTCCAGGTTATGTGCGTTCTTTACAACAAA
>CM061919.1:254639979-254700553 GCA_031002005.1 Vandiemenella viatica
TTCGACGGTTTGGAACTGGTTCATGTAGATAATTTTTGCGTGTAAATATCTTTAGTTTTTATTTCCGTGTGTTTCGTGATGGTTGTAAATGATTTTGTATTAATTCTTATTATTTTTGTGTGGATTTAATTGTTAAAGTATTTTAGAATCCTAGAAACGCCGGCGGAACTCTTTGAACTATTCTGGATGTTTCCAAAGAGTCTATTTAAGCGCACAGAGATCGCGAGCAGAGAGAGTTGTCAGTCGGTAGTTCTGGGAAGTGTGTGAGCTTAATCGCTGGAATATTTGTTTGTGTTTGTAGTCAATATGTTTGGTCGAGTCTATGCCAATACTGTGGAATGATATTGTAGAGCATGCGAAAGGAAAATAAACGTAAGTGCAAAGTGATTCATCCAGTAATTATTTCATACAACCAAATACCTAACATCCAGTATCACATAACACTGTGGCACAGTTCGATATTAACGGAGGATTAACGGGGATTAAAAAGTGTAACTGAAATGTGCTACTTTCTTCATTAATAAAATGTGTTTTTGGCAGTGGGAATATTATTCATCAAATTTTACTTGTGTGGAAGCAATTCATTTTACAAAAATTTGTGACTCCTTTGAAAAAAGTAAATTAACGGTTTGGTAAAAAAAATTAATGAAATTAATATGTAACGCGACCCGCTAGTGTGGTTGCATGCTTTAAGGCGCCGCCACAGTCGACATGGGATGTACAACCGGACCGTGGTCGAGTCTGATCCCCAATCTCCACCACATCAACTACACATTCCAAAAACAAATACACTGATCACACAGAATATAGTTTATTTTTTTATTTTTTTTATTTTATTTTATTATTATTTGGTCCTTGGCTTTCGCCAATATTGACCAGCTAACAATGTTACATTTTTGACCAAATTACAGAAATACATTCTTGCTCAGTTGACATTAATACATTTTGCATAGAAATCAACTCTTGTTTGGCCATCATTTTAAGACACAATTAGCAATAAAAACTTTTACATATTTCTCTTACTTTTATCCTTCTATCTTTAATAATAACATATAATCCCTATATCATTATTTAGTGTTGGAAGGAAATAAAAATTTTACATATTACCTATACATTTTATATTATGCATATACATGATACCCATTACATCGTACAAACAGGGGTATCCAAAAATTAATTTTTTCGCCCGCTTTCTATCTTTTGTAATTAATTTGTCTATCTAAGTCCTTATATATTCCATACAAAAACCTAATTGATATTCAGAAATGTACATTTGTTTATAATACATTATTTCTCCACACAAACATTTTCCTATCATCCTGTACTGGATTTGGAAAACTTGATAGTTTCCTCATAAAATAGTTCTAATCGAGAAATATTATAAGAGATACCTTATTTATTTTGAAAAGAACTATTAATATCCCTGCTCACAACAAAAATTCCTTAAAGACTAATTTGTGTTCTCTTGTACAAAGTAGCTCTCATATCTACATATATACACTCTTACATGGGCGCATACACGAACACTTACATATCTATACCCATACATATATTTACATACCCATATCCCACAAACATACAAAATTAGTCCATTTGATATGAAATATACTACGTTCCTTTATAATACATCATATTTTCCTATTACATTTAGATATATATTTACATAGTTGTTTTATCTTATCTACCGTAGGAGTCCCTAGAAATTGTCGTAGGCTCTCATAGTCTGTTATCTTATTGCCTCCGTCTTTCTGTAAGATTGATTTCCTGTGTTCGCTGTATTTGCGGCATTCCACCACAAGATGCACTATGTCTTCATATGCCCCACAATGCTCGCAGTTCGGTGATGTTGTCAAACCTAGTATAAATTTTTTGGAGTTTAGCATAACGTGGCCTGATCGCAATCTGTTTATCATTGTTATTTCTTTCCTACTTGCCTTTACACTAAACCATGGCTGTTTCGGTATGCTGTGTTGTATTGCATGGTACCATGCACCTTTGGTTCTGAATTGGACCTCCCCTACTTCTTCCCACTCCTTCATCTGTAGATTTCTGATTTTACTTAGTAAGTCTCTATATGGTACCCTGCCATCGATGTTTTCATGTTCCTTTGCTCCCCTTGCAAGGTGGTCAGCATTTTCATTCCCCACTACTCCTACATGTCCCGGTACCCACTGAAATTCTATTTTCTTCTTTAACTGTTGTGCTTTGCTTAGCTCATTTATGATGTCATATACTAGATGGTTCTTTGTTTTCCCTTTTGGACCATTTTTTAAACATAATAGTGAACTTAGTGAATCGGAGCAGATTAAAATCTTTTCTTCCCCTGTTTCCAGTGCATATTTAATGGCTTCTAATATTGCATATAGCTCCGCTGAGAACACTGACATATCCACCGGTAGCTTAACTGCTTTTCCAACATCTGATTTTTCTTCGTAAACGCTGCGCTCGTATTTGAGCCTGTGATTTTGGAGCCATCCGTGTAAATTTTATTCCATGTCTTCCATTTCTCATTCAGGGTTTGTAACGTCGTCTTACAAAGATCTATCGTAATATTATCTGTTTTCTTGGCTCCTAGCTTGCCTATCCTTTCATGTGTTTGGACCTCGATTATTTGGGGCCACGTATCCCCTATAAACGCTGGATTCATTTTATGTTGTTTTATTGGCCATTCTTTCATTTCATTGTAATTTTTAACTGTAATTGGGGTTGCCTTTTTTCTCCAGTATTTCCTATACATAATTTGGCTAAAAGCCCCTAGCTTCCAATTTAGTGGGTGGTTGATCATAGCTCTGACTTTCAAGATAAAACGTCTGGAAAGCATACTTCGTCGGAGTGAGAGCGGTGGTGTACCTGTTTCCATCTGAAGTACGTTAATGGGGGTTGTACGTAGGAATCCTCCACTTATGCGTAATGCCAATGATTGTAAGCGGTCTAGTTTGACTAGGGTTGATGTAGTAGCTGCATCATATAGCATGCACCCATAGTCCATTTTACTACGTATTAGTTGTCTGTACAGGCGCAGTAACACTGTTGGGTCGGCTCCCCAATGATTACTAGCTATCCCTTTCAGGATGTTAATTCGTTTCATTGCTTGGCCGTGTAACTCCATTACGTGTTTCTTCCATGTTAATCTCATATCTACCCACATCCCTAAAAATTTCACTTGGTGTATTGCGGTAAGAGCTTTACCGTTGAGTATTATCCTAACATCCTCTGTGTCTCTGTGTCTTGTAAATACCATTAGCTTACTTTTTTCAGGTGACAGTTCCATCTTCTTTTCTTGCAGAGCATTTGTCATACTGTTTAGGCCATTTTGTAAATCTCGTGTTGCCTTTTCTTTCTTCCTATTTCTTACGTATACCACCACATCATCAACGTACTGTATGTACAAAATCGATCTACTCAGCTTGCTGAACACATTGTGCATATAAATAATAAACAATAGTGGGCTAAGGGGTCCTCCTTGCGGTAAACCAGAGAAGACGTGTCTAACTATTACCTCTCCCCTGTACATCCTAAGCTCCAGGATCCTTAGTGAAAGATAATTCGTACACCATTGTACTATTGTTTTTGGGATATCGCATTTCAGCATCACCTTTACCAGTTCCGTAATGTCGACCTGTCCCGTAATGCATTTGTATATCCAGGAAAGCAGCTATAAGGTACGAGTTGTAACTGTTACTTATTTGTATATCTGTTATTAATGTGGCTATTGCATCTATAGTGCTATATCCCTTTCTGAACCCCATCCACCCGATTTGCTAGGAGTTCCCGGTGTTCGACATACCATTCCATTCGCTGTTTTATCATCAGATTCATCAATTTGCAAACACATGATATCAGTGATATGGTCTGTACGATGTATATAATTTTAGGATCCTTTCCGTTTTTGGGTACCGGAGTGATTTTAATTCTCCTCCATTGATGAGGTACTTCGCTTGACTGAATAAATTGTTTAGTATTGTCAGTAACATTTCTTTGCCACTATGGGTAGATTATACAACATTGAGTATGATATTTGATCTATCCCTGGAGCTGTATCTTTCTCTTTTAGGCTGTTTTCCATCTTCTATCAGGGTAAAGGGTCATATCTAGGTTGCTGTATTATGTATTAAAGGTTCGCTGCTATCTGCAACTACCAGCGGTGCGTCCTCTACCGTAGCTGGAGCTATTTTATCCATAAATTGTTCAGCTGTTTCTTCATTTAATCTTATGCTCTCAGCACTTAGCTTTGGTTCTTTGTACCATCTAACCTTTTTCCATAGTTCTTGTGTTGAGATGTCTCCGGTTAATTCCGAACAGAACTTTTCCCACCCATCTTTCTTCGCTTTCTTAATGGTCTTGCTCGCTTGTGCTGCTATCTTCCGAAGATTGATAAAGTTTTGGTACGTCATATTCTTACGATATGTTTTAAGGGCTAATCTTCTTCTTGCCCACCGCTTTCGAACATTCTGTAGTCCAACCATGGCTTTCCTTTTATGTGCATCGCCACCACCGTGTTTCATAACAGGCGTGCTAATTTTCGCCGCTGCTTTGATGGTTTCTGTAAACCAGTTATAGTTTTCCTGCGGATCTGTTATGCCAGGATATTTGAGCAACCTTTTGCTAACTTCTTGCTGATACTTGTGCCAGTCAATATGTCTGTAGTTTATCGTATGTTCGAGACCGTCCACCCTATTTTGAGCCGTAATGTTAGGCTGCGACTCTATGGAGATTTTGATCACTCTGTGGTCACTACCCAGTGTGTCATTCATTGCTACCCACGAGCATTTCATTGCCATTCTTGACGATGCCAATGATATATCCGGCGAGGAGGGTCTTTGGGATGGTGTTCCTATGCGGGTATTGGTCTTCGTGTTTAGTACCACTAAATCCGATTGACATATTGCTTTTGCTAACTCTTCGCCTCTATGATCCGTTACTTCATCGTACCACATCTTACTGTGCGCATTGAAGTCTCCTGCTACAATACTTTTATCCGGGAGTTGGGAGAAAATTTGGCTCCATTCAGTTTCATGAGTTCCAACATGGGGGGGCACATAAATAGCTGTTACATTCCTGATCTGATGCAGATTCAGCACATCCACCGATATGATTTCTATGTTGTCGTTGCTGCACTGCAGTGTTTTGGGCACCGCTACTATATTCTTTGCTATGATGACTGCTACTCCACCATATCCGTCCTCCCTATCTTTTCTAAACATTTTATATTGTCTGTCTCTTATCCTAGTATCTTCTGTCAACCATGTTTCTGACACTATAGCGATATTTGCTTTACATTCACTCATTAAATTGGTGAGGTCATTCCATTTGGCCTTAACACTTCGGGCGTTCCACTGAATCACATGTAGTTGTCTTATATCACCTGTCCTCTGCATAGTTGGTATTATGGATAATTTTGTTGTACTATTAATTCGATAGATTTCCTAATTTCATCCAGTTGCAGTGTCTCTAACCCACTGTCTTTTATATGTCTCGTTACTATCATGATAAGATTAAAAATTTCTTCAATTAGCCTGCTTTTCCCGTTTGTAGTATTGGGATAATTCGTTATCCCCTGCATCCTTGGAGGATATTGGTTTTGGGCTATGGGTGTAACTGCACTTGTGTTGGGTAGAGCCAAATTTGTCGATAATCCTGTGCGTTACCGCGCTGTTGGGTTTCCTTGAGCGCCGATCTACTCCCGGCCAAATCTCCGTTGTTGTTTAGTTGTGCTGTACCCAGTGTAAAACCCGTTAAATCAGATTGTTGTTTTCTTTTATCTGGTATCAGCTAGGACTCAGTCGGATCCTCTCCTAAATCTTCCTTGAACCTGTATAGAATCTCCACTGAGGTATTGAGTTGGCCCAGTTGCTATCCTAATTATTCCATTTCCCATCTCTTGTGCTGTTGGTGCTGTTGTCCCACTACTCAGCTTTATCTGCGGGAAGTCGATGTAGCTTCCGCGTCTGGTACTACAGTGGGCCGAAATATCGCCTTTTCTCTCTCGTATGTTGAGGCTGCCTGTGCATATGTTCTGTTGTTTAAGGTAGCTTCCGCTTCCCTTAGGGAAATGTTATTTCTAGTAGCAACTTCTTGAATATTTTTGCGTCTATTGTATTCCGGGCATGTTCGGTCCGTGACATAGTGTGCTCTCCACAGTAAAAAACACCTAATGTCTTGAGTTAGGCACTGTGTATCAGGGTGTGTCCCACCGCACTTAATGCAACGTGTTTGCCCCTGACATTGTTTACTAACATGTCCATACCTATAGCAGTTATAGCATATTTTAACCGACGGAAGAAGGGTGTCACTTCACATCTCGCCCCGTGGATATTCACATACCTTGGGATAGTTTGGCTATCGAACGTTAATACACACGTTTGTAGGTTAATTATTCCGTTTTTCTTTATTTTGTACCACTGTTTTGTTCATTCTCCGGGCATTAATAACCTTGACCGGCGATTGAACTTCTGCTACCAGTTTCTTCCATTGTAATACTTGGATGTACTCCTCTTATTACCCCCTGTTTGTAAATTAGGTGGTTAGGGATATATATTTCTAAGTCCTTACCGATTTTTCCTGATGATTTTATTATGTTATTAGCAATATTTGCATTACCTACTTCAATCCTTAATCTGTTTCTACCCTAGTAGCTAATGTTCAAAATTTTCCCTTTTATTTCCGGGATTGATAAATGAAGCAACTTTCCCACAGACATTGGGTGGAGCTTACCAATACTATTATTCTTACTCTCGATAAAAAGAATAAATGGGCCATTGTCCCACTGCCTATAAAAACGATGAGGTCTACTGTTATTGTTATCAGATAGTGCCTGATTACTATTATGCCTTACACTCTGTTGCTGTTGTTCCGGAACTAGCCCCATGTTATTTCTTGTTGAGACGGATTCATAACTGAGGTCCGAACTGACAATTTTCCTCTTGTCTGCTACAAGTTCTACACTTGGTTCTATCGGCCGCTTTCTAAAATTAGTGCCTTCCTTTTCAGCATTTTCCAAATTATATTCCATACTTTCACTCTCCACATCACTTGCACTAACAGTACTTACTGCTTGAACCACTGCCGCTCCGACTGCAGCTACTCCAGTTGACACGTCTGCTGTCGTCGGGGGCGGAGTCGCTCCACCGCCTTCCCCATACTGGCCGCCAATCATTTCCACGCCGTAGGGAGGGTGCCCTCCGGTGGGTGATGAGGATGCACTGTATGGGCTGCCCTGTCTTCAAGCTGGTTTCTTTTCACTGGTTACGCAAAAACTTTCCACACCAAATTCACTCTAAACAGGAAACACAAGACACGTTCACTGAGCCAACGAGGAAGTGATCGCTTCGGCGACTCGCTACGAACTGCAGAATATAGTTTCACGTTCCGCATCGAGATGGCAACACAACATAGTGTAAACGCTCCGTATGTGGCAAATACGGTGCTACGACTCTCATGGTTACACACCTGTGGTGTCTCGTGGTCTGCCAGAGCCGATGCGAATAAATAAACAAATAAAAAGTATCTCACAAGGAGTACCTTTGACCTAGAACGCTCGGAACCGCAGGATAACATGTTTATAATAACAAGCGATCACAAACAAAACAGTGGTGTGTGTCATTTCCATACAAAACGTTGCATTCTACCTCAGGTAAGATTTTAATAGAGAGAAACAAAGTAACAAGATGTCAATACCGTATGAAGGAAATTATACGTAATTCAATGACGTCAGTGTATCATTACATTTTCAATCAACAGTGCCAAAAACTCTCCTCTTAAAGTACTTAATACAGCGCAAAACACGCATATACAGCAGTATCACACACCTGACAGTGCTTATATTAGTCCCCAATGTGCAGAGTCGGGGTTTAGATGAAGTGGTTAAAACAAAGTGGAAGAGAACAATGTGCACACCTCACTAAAGCCACGTTATCACATTGCAAATCACTTTTACACTGACACAGTCCAATATCTAAAGTCACTCTAATTACATTTTCAAATGATAATGTTGGTACGACAATGTCGTAACCTAGCTTTCGCCAAGCATATTGCAACATAGAATTATACGTAGGTGCGGCAAATTGATTGTAAATCACAGAGTGAAGTTTCACGATGAAATAACGGTCATATATCTTCACTTGCGTTTGGTTCATTGTAATCTTACAAATCAGAAATCCGTCTGATTTAGAGCTTATATTGCCGAAAGAAGTAAACATGAGGTGGCTGGAAATATTTTGTTGTTTTCGGTGGCAATATGTTAAGCATAAAATCTTTGTTTGAAAAGTTGCATCTAGAAGGGTACGATCTGTATGACCTGACCAGGAATCACACAATAGGCTCTTTCCATGGCTCTTTAATGGTGCGGAGTTTTTTTTTTTTTTTTTTTTTTTTTTTTTTTTTTTTTTTAAAATCGCATTCGGCCATGTTAGCCATTGTGTATGTTTTACAATGTATAGATAACATACAAATGTGATTGTTTCTCTCTTTTGTAAGGACTACACAAGACGAACACAATACTAAATTAAAATCATCCATGCCCTCGGCCGGACTCGAACCGGTGACCCCTGAAACGAGAGCAAAGCACACTACGCATACGCTGCCGGGGTCGGCAAGTGCGGAGTTCTGTATGGAAATGACACACACCACTGTTTTGTTTATGATCACTTGTTATTATAAACATGTTTTCGTGCGCTTCCGAGCGTTGGAGGTCAAAGGTGTCTCTTGTTAGAGTGTAACTGAGGAACGTCAAACGCACCTTTGCTTCCCGTCAGATTGTAAACAACAAATATGTTATGCACTATTGCTACTAATTTCTCTCGCAGGTGTTATGTATAGTAATGTACTTAAATAATCGTCTACAGATTTGTTATTTGATTTACATTGTATTTGTATGAGGAAGTAGTTCGTCAATACCTATTAGCAACGAAAATAATGTGTTAATTTCGTGTAAGATATTCATTTGTCCTTGGAGTTAGGCATGTAGAGTTTTCGCGTGTGACGTAATTAACGCCTAGATGTGTTGCAGGTCCTTGATCACCGTGGTAGACCACAAGGAATTTCGCCAGCACGGTCGATACAGGTGCTGGAGTCTCGTAGTCCGCCAGGGTGAATACGGATGAAAAGTGTAATGCTAAAAACAGAATAAAGGAGCCACAGAAAATTCAGACAAGGAAAACGAAGTTCTTAAGCGAGTACGAACCTAGTACCTTTCGTATAATCACAAGATTCCTCAAACAACATCCCTATGGCTTTTTTAAAATGATAGACCACGCATGTAGTAATTTATCGCAAAGGAAGATCAATTAGGGTTAAAGGTTTTAGCGTGACATATCTGGGGTGCCATATATCCGTCTTGCTCGTTCTCCGGTCCCGATTTCTGCATTAAGTACCTCGTCGGAGCTGAAAATGTGAAATGAATTAATTATAAAATGATAGTTTTCTTCTTGTGTTACGGCGCGCAAGCTTTACCTCGAAGAGTGTTACCACCTATGGGATCTCTATTCACAAGATTAACGAGGATGGCTTACCGTTGCTTTCCGCAGTGTGAGAGAGTTCGTAAAGCGCTATTGTAGCTATGTGTGACTGTTTATTTATTTATTTCCTAAGGCATAAGAACACAAAACCTATAACTACATTGAATCACAATAGTTTGAACCAAACATGAATGTTACTACAGATGATGTCCGAAGATTGCAGCCATTCAGTTGCTTCAGTGATTGCTTCATGAAACTGGTGAATTCTACCACTTAATCTCCTAAGAGGGCATTCCATGGCATTCCATGTGGTGAATGGTTTACTGATTGTTACCGCAGTCACAAGAAGGATTCTCTATGAATCCCCACTTGCACATCCAGTAATTGCACCTACCGTGGCCTGTTCTCACTCGGTTCAGTGCCGTCCAGGTTTTCCTAGGAAGGTTGAATCCAGGAGGCTGTCGTGTAGGGTCTTGGATTTGTTCTTGATTGTCAGGGTTGGAATTTGTCCACTCAGCGCACCATGCTTCACCTAAGTTTAAGTTATTTTGGCCCAGCACTTGACCAAACTTCCACGTTGAATACCTAGATTGAAGTCTATTTGAAGTTTTATGTGTGCAGCCCGGATGAATTGGAAGGTGTGGATATCATAAGCATTTTTTCCATTCCTTTTTTAAAGCTGCTTGTCTTCGGAGACTTGGTGGGGCGATGTTAGAGAGTACAGGCAGCCAGTCTGTGGGTGTAGATTTAACAGTTCCAGATATTGTTCTCATTGTGTCATTTAGTTGAACGTCGATCTTTTTTGTGTGACTGCTGTTTAGCCATACTGGACTGCAGTATTCAACAGTTGAGTATACCAGAGCAAGAGCTGATGTTCTGAGAGCTGCGGCATGTGATCCCCAACCCGTTCCAGAAAGTTTGTGAAGGATGTAATTTCGAATTTTTACTTTTGCCGCTGTTTTAGGGATCTGTTTGTTCCTTATATGTCAGTGACCGGTCCAGAACCACGCCTAGATACTTTGGATGAGGACTGTACTTCAGTAATTGGCCTCTGAATTTTATTTGAGGTCTATAGTGGACTTGTCTATTGTTTAGGTGAAAAGAGCTGACCTCTGTCTTATTTGTATTCAGTTTCAGGCGCCAAGTGTTGAAGTGCTCATTCCGTTTGTATGACTGTGTTGGTGTATGTGTGTGAGTGTGCTCTACAGAGCTTTGTTCGAAATGAGAGATGAAGATGTTGGAGTGTGAAACTGGTGATGTTAGATTTAGGCCTACTTTTCCGAAAGACACCTAAATGCTGCAAGGCCTAACGATCCTATCCGGCTACCTTATCACCATCAAAATTTCCGTATTCCCTCACTCAATAAGCACCGTGAAGAGGTTTAGGTTTTAACCCTGGACTTTGGCGAACTATCAGGTGATTAGGAATTGTGGACAACCACTTCCCCTACAGTACAGGCCAAGTCCTGATGATGAAAATTTCTTCCACCAGAACTCGAATCAAATTACCTTATGTCAACGCTTTACATCGTCACTGTGACGCAACATCAGAGCAGACAAGGCGGGCTTGGGAGGAGGACAAATTTAAAATTCTAGACTAACAGCTGGAAATAAGCAAAACAAACACGGTTACCAACTATGTAACGCTGTTAAGCAAGAACTGGTTTGGTTGGTGAGGAACCGTTCCCTTCCATTTTCAAGTATCTATATTGGAACACTATGGTGTGTTGTAATCGTCACTGTCTTTACAGAATGTGGGACCGAGCATAATTTTGCCTACTGGTGGATCACGCACAAAATTAAGCGGATCCACAAAAATGGGTGAAATCGCGTGTAAGTTTGCGTCACGTACCCTCCCCTTCCTCACTTTCCGGCCGGAGTCGGTCTCTACCGGTTTTATTGCCCCGTTTGCCTGTACGTCTCAAGCCGCGTTCCCACGATCTCTTGTAATGGAGGCGGGACGGGACGAATACTCAACAACACGCCATGGGAACAGGGCCACCTCTGCTAGCGGAGACGAGACGCAGCTACCCACTCTGTGTCGGTAAACATCACAGGCGTGTGTAGAGGTGCGCTGTTGTCATCGGTTTGCAGAGCGGTGCGCACCCCTTCTGTTGCTGTAAAGTGCTCTGTGCCAAATTACACTAGGCAACGTGGTGCGGATGTGGTGGCGAGGTAAGCTAGGGCTAACCTGCGGCGCGCGCTCGTCCTTACACTTCGGCTAATGAGATCCCGCCTCCGTTACAAGAGATCGTGGGAACGCGGCTTCAAGTTCACAGTTGATTCCCGCCAACAAACGTGTATTTTTGTCACCTTTCGTGATTTGTAAGTAAATAGATTCATTTCTAATTTTTTATAAGAACACCAGTTTGTTTTTGTAGTATGCATTACTATATTTTGATTTATGTCGTACTTTTGCAAAATGAGCTCCCAGAAGAAACACAAAAATGATACAATTCAAATTGTTTGGAGAAAGAAAGTAGAAATAATGCAAAAAGAAGATTAAAACTATTGACAGATATTTCAAAAATGAAACATCTATGCAGTATATGGTTTCCAGAATGCTTTGCAAAAATGTTTTCACCATAAATTGTTTCTTTACTTCATCAAATTTCAGACATCTGTTTTTAAAAACTGGATTTCAACTTGAATTGTGCTAATATCACAATTTTTTTAAATACGGTACCGTAAAAGTTGAAATGACTGATCAATTCGAATATTTCAGCAAAACAATGACAAAGATTTTCGTTGGGTTTTGATGCCACCAATGTTTGAACGTTTACGTTTGTTGCAAAGAAACACATTATAATTTTGGCTCAGTTCGTGCTGACAAGCTTTGGTCTCAATTTTAAAACTGATGTTATTGGCTTAAGATCTGACGGAACAAGTGTCATGGGAAAAGTTGGCGATCTTCTGCCTTGGACCCTGCAGTTGTGCTTTACTTACAGTTCACAATTGTCCGTTGACGTATTATACGAGGTAGGGTCGGAGCGGGAAATGATTAATAAAAAATTGTTGAAAGTATGTATAACATTTTACCTTCAAAATACTCACCTCTTGGTTCTACACATTCATTCCACCGTTCATACAATTGTTGGAAACACTCCTGAATGTCGTTTTTCGGAAGTTCTTTCAACCACTTTGACGCACTTTCAATAACTTACGAATCAGCAAAACGTCGTCGCTTTAATTTCATTTTCAGCCGTGGAAACAGGTAAAAATCTGGTGGTGCAAGATCGGGAATATATGTTGAATGTTCGTACATAAAAAAACAACCCTGCTAAAAGAGAAGTTAAACGCAAAAAACAACTATGAGTGCCTTGAATGTAGACGACAAAGAGCTGGACGGGACAATCGAAGCACAGTGTAACCGAAATTCTGGTTCATCCACCTACTGAAGTGGTGCGCACATATAATGATATCAAAAAGTGTTAAAGATTTTCAAAAAGTCTTTTATTTATCATCATTTCAATCAAACCAACGAGCGAGGAGGCAGAAATTGCATTTTCGGTCGCTGGCGCTATACGTAATTCTTTCCAAATAAAGTGATAATTTTACTGGTTGCTATATGGATAGATTATTTTTATACTGATGCGGTGTACTGTAAGGCATTTAATTTGATATGAATACTTCCGATATGTGATTATTTACTTAATAACTACTTTTTTTTACTTGTGGCTTTACGCCTTGTCGACGTCGAGGTCATTAGAGGCAGGATGGGATTGAGGACAAGGAACGGGAAGGAACTCGGCCATGGCCATTTGAAGGAAGCAACCCGGTATTAGCCTGGAGTGAATTGGGGAAACCATGGAAAACCCAAATCTGGATGCCCGGACGGGGATTCGAACCCACATCCTCACGAATGTGAGGCCAGAGGGTTACCACTCATGATAACCAAAATTAGATTTAAGCCAAAAGTGCAAAAAGTGCAAAGTATATTTAAATACAGGCTAGAAATGTTTAATTTAAAGTTGTTTTGCCAATTAAAATCTTGTTAAATATTGATTTCTATTATTTAACCAAAAAATTGATTTATTATTTCACTAACTGACCAATCCCGCAAATGGGGGATTGAATACACTGCGGGATATCAATCCTTGAAAACAATCTAACTATAGGACACTGCTTTATTTTGCTCTCGGTTATATGCCGCATGCTTTAAGGGGAGCGGTCACAAACTACGTGGCTCGGTCTAGGGTGGGGGGGGGGGTTGGCTGGAAGGATATGCTGGGCTACGTGGGGGGACGTGGGGTTCCGAGCCAGGCCACGTAGCTTTCCTTTCCTAACATTTTTTACAGTTAAAATGAGGAACAGAACTCACAACAGCATGTGAATATTTATTTCCCTCAGTTAATTATCTCCGTATGCAATTTACAATCGTTTGACAAGAGAAAACAGTACAAAATGTCTTCTAAAATCAAAATGGAAAAAAGCTACGTGGGGAGGAGGGGGGGTAGAGGCAAAAGCCACGTAGGGCTACGTGGGGGGAGGGGGGTTTCACGGCAGGCCGAAATGGAGCTTCGTGGTTTATGCACGCTCCCAAGCGCAAGGGGAATGCTGGGCCGCTCCCCAATATCCGCCTCACAAACTGCACACAAGACAAACAAAAAATACACTTGTCACACACAGAACATGGTTACACGTTTTGCAGCAGATGACAACATTTCGAGTTCCTCCATCAGACTACAACAAATACGCATGCTTAAAAAATATTATCGCAAACCTGACCTAAGGTTGGAGTTTCTCTAGAAGTGATAGATAGGTCTTGCTTCACTATATCAGTCGTTCTTTATCGTTTGTAGTCAGTCACAATAATACTTGAGATAGTACTTTGCCTTAAGTATGTCAAACAATGTTTTCAGTGATCAATAAACCTAGTGCGTACTTTATGTCTACACTCTTGCAATCCAGCCAACCTCACGAATACTGATACCAATTGCACCAACGATTACATACATACTTTCTGAGCTGGTGACCCTCTGATTCTAAACACACTAATACAACTACTGTTTACTGGGCATTTGAATACTTACATATGTGGCTTTCATATACCTACCAGGTATTTAATTTAACTGCGATGAAGCGCTCTCTCCGATAGAATTTTCCCTAGGCACTAGTTTTTCTCCTTTCTAGGACCCGTCTACTTTTGCCCGATACAAATTTTAAATTAATAAACTCTTCTCGGGCTAACAACCGTGTAAAAAAGTCACACTTTTAGGACCGTTAGAAGGTGTCTATCTCTGCCCTCATTTTCAACCACAGATGTCACTGGATGACTGTTTGTTTACATGCTGCCGCGGAAACGGTGGAAGACAAAAGCCAACCCACCGCGCTGACGTCATCCACTCTTCTGCTCATTACCGAGGCGAAGCTGTTTCAGCATTTTGATAGCCGGGTTTCAGATCGCACTGAGTTGGTAACTAGTGTCCCTGTTAACTAATGAATCAGTTGTTCTGAATTCTACAGCTTCTGTAATATTGCTGTCCCAAAAGTCTTTGTCCTGGACAATTAAATCTTCCAGGACACTGTGTTCGGCTATTAAAATGCAGAAACAATTTCACCTCGGTAACGAGCGGATGAGTGGTTGACGTCATAGCGCTGGGATGGCTTTTGTCTTCCACCGTTTCCACGGCAGTGCGTAAACAAACACTTAAACACTGACATCTATGGTTGAAAATGAGGGCTGAAATAATTTTTTTTAGACTGCTAGATGCCCTAGAATTTATTTATATACAACGCAGTGAAAAACTTTCAACGTTTTTGGCAAATTGTTCATCACTGACATTGTTAATTTATTCCAATCGCTAACCCCGTTACATACGAAGGAAATTTTCCCACACTTTCATGTCTGAAATCGAGTGCCAGATTGTGGTCATAGTCATATTTTCCCATGCATCCTGAATTCTTCAACCAGTATCTTTCTCACGCTTCTTCGCCAGCATATGCCTTGTACACTTCCAGCATTTTCTTCACCGCCCTTCTGTATTCCAATGAATTCCATTCTAGTTCCTTTATCATATCTGTTACTTGATTACATTCTGTTATAATTTCCAGAGACAATTCTAGCATTCCTTCTTTGTACCTTCTAAGACTCCTGTATTTGATACTCAAAATGTGGATCCGTTGTTAAACATGAAACCAGCTAATTAATATCTCTGCCTATTTCAAATATTTCTCCATCCTTTTCTACAACTGTCTGATGGCTTCCCTTTCCCTTAGTTTTCTAACACAGCTGTACAAATTTCTATACGCATCATTAAGTGTTTCTCCTGCACCGATACTATTCTTCATAAACCAATATACTCGTAGTTTCTGTTTTGGCTGCTGTTAATTCCTTTCTGTCTCTTCACTTTGTTATGTTTCTTCCTACCAGCGTCTTTAACCTCGTAATTTCGTATAACTCGTAGATTCTATTTTTTGGTTTGGTAGAAATATTTCTTCCACCATTCTTATTCTCCCCTTGAACTTTTCTCACCACGACTCTACCGTATTTGTGCCTTCCTTCAATTTACATAATCTTTTCCTGAAATATGTGTTCAGTTCTGAAATACGTGACTTTTAATGGTCGAGTTATTGGTGAGAGTAAGAAGAAATGGAATCCAAAAGACTCTGGCGGGCAACGAGTTTTGAGGAAGTTTATTTAGAGCCGTTGAGGCCAGCGGCTCTCTGAAAAACGGATTTGACGGTGATGAATTAAAGCTGCTATCTAAAATCTTTCAAAATAATTATTAAATCAATGAAGGTTTAATATTAATCCTGCATCCCCGTCGCGCGTTTTGGCACATTAATTCCAGTTAACGTTGAATAATTTCGACCACAGTCAACACATATATATTGCATGTAATTAAACAGAACGTTCCTAAATCCTGCTGTAAATCCTAATTACACTCAGCAGATAAATAGTACGGATAGTGGGTCGTCCAACCACTGAATTCTCGTGATGCTAGTAGTTTTGCAATAGCTAAAGCTCGGAAAACGTCAGAGATCGTGTCAGAATATTACTTAATTAAGTAGTCCTTTCACGCGTATAAGCCATGTCAGAATATTAAATGTAAATTTAATTAGTTAAGATATTATGATAGGCAGCAGTTCTGGAGATGAAGCGATAGCGAAATTTTATGACTACACATTTAAAGTTGTACGGTCTGCTGCCTCTGAGCAATCGGAACTTCTATTTCTAAGTTTAAAAAAAAAAAAAAAAAAAAAAAAGAACACGGTCGCCTCAGTCTTGTGCTTATAAAAAAGTTTTATTCACACACGTTACACAAAACATTGTCCAACCAGCGACTGATGTTTATAGTAACGTATGGTATCTTACAAATACCGAATATCCGAAGACTACAGTTTCTTTAACCAAGTGAGAAATATACATACTAATTATCCACGTTTACTTCAGTCAGTTTGTAACGGCTCTACACATTTACGACAGTACAGTTCCTCACACGTAATGATAATTTCCTCTTCACATTACTCACAGTTTCTATTTCACCGCTACGACGCGGATGACCGACATTAGCTTACAGTTCCGCATTTAAGGGTCCACACATTGCGGCACACAATACTTTATCACTGCACAATTTCATAGGAAACAGTCCCCGCCACACACGCGTACATTCCTCGGCACGGTACGGCAAAGACTATGCTCTTGCGATCCAGGTCAGTATTGTAATGGTCCAAATTACATTTCCTATGTATTGGTTATTAGCGGGGGCTGGGAGGAAGTGTGCTGAAGATTTTCTCAAAGTGTCGGACGGACAGTTCGTTTGAATATGTCAGCTGAGCCGATTCTGTTATTCACGACTATGCGGCGCCAGCAACCTTTTGTTCGCCGGAGAAGGGTCTCTACTTGCGCGTAGGAATTTACTAAGACAAGCTTAGAATATAGTCCCCTATACTGAAGTCCCACTGAGCCAATGAAAAGCACCCAAGGGTCCGGTGCTAGAAGAGGATTGGCTTTTGTAGCGAGAACGAAGCGGATTGGAAACGAAGTTTCGGCCATTTTTATATTCATTTCTGTTCTGGATCACGAAACGTGCTAGACGTATTTTCTACTGACTGCCCAATAGTAATATTAAACGTATTTCTGTTTCTTGCATGCAGAATGAATCAGACTAACGAGCAGCTGTTGGGTTATGCTTGGTTCTACTTGTGTTTAATAACGATACATGTATTTACTGTATCCATTGGCCCACCTGTTTTGGCGAAGAGACACGAGAGGATGAGATAAGCATCTCGAGTCAAGTACCTGACGCACCTGTGGCCTCTTCCTGCATTCTATAATAAACGGTAAATCACGTCATTCAGTTCAACGAATTATCACGAACAATGAGGAATATGTAAACCATAACACGTCCTTAAAGATAATTTCATTGCTCTGCTTAACAATTACTTTGGTGTTGCGTGATTAGCTAGCCGGCTTAATCATATTTGATTTCATACTATTTCGAGGGGAGAATGATTTTATACTACAGTATGAATGAAAATTTGTAATTTTATACTAAGTGTAAACAATTCTGGAAGTGATAGTGATATATATATGTGTGTATAATCATTTCTTTGACATATCACCTTGTAATATGTAGATTAAATGCAGCGTTTTACCTGGTTGGAGATCTTTCATTTCTGGATCCCGAACAGCAAAAATTAATAATATAAGAACTTCAATAAGCAAGTTATTTGACAATTACAGTATACGCGTACATCGATATGCTAATATCTATATCGCTTTCATTCATATTTAGGCAATAAGAAATATAAGAAATGTCACAGTTTTTTTTTTTTTTTTTTTTTTTTTTTTTTTTTTTTTTTTTTTTTTTTTTAAAAAAAAAAAACGGTGGACTTTGATAGAATAAATATTCTGTTCGTCTTGGTCTTATTCTACTGCCGTCCATCATGCAAGAAAATGCGAACGTTACACGGTGTCTGTTATTGTTTCCAGAAATAAAAACGATTATAATTGTAGTGTTTGCTTTACTGTGTGTTTTTTTATTTTTTATTTCTCGATCCTTTGTACTCAGGTGGCCAGTGTGAATAATGAGAAAGAGGGAAAGGAGTTGTGTCCTGCCGCGAATTCAAACCTGTGTTTTAGACCCGATATACTTAACGTAACGTTACTTATACGTAACGTTTCTCTAAGTCTTTCTATTTTTTATTTATTTCTCTCTCTCTTTCTTCCCTTTTTATTTCGCTATCTATCTGCAAAATATGTAACTTTTCTTGTTATGTATGGAAACGTTTTTTTTTTTCTTTTTTTGTTAAATGTCTAGTTTCACGCATTTGTTTACATGACTACGGGAGACCGCCCAAAGATCGTAATCAGTATGATCCATATTGATCAGAACTCAAAGCTGGTACCGTTGTATCACCCCAGTGTAGTGTGCTGATACTTAATGCACTGAGCAACATTGGTGGATACCACATGTATTTTTTCGATTTCTTCGCTATTTTTTAATTCTTTTTATATGTCTCTCTTTCCTTCTTTCTTTCTTTATTTCTCTACTGTCTCCTTGTTTTTGTACGTTTTTTTCCTTCCTTTCTTTATTCTTTCTTTTTTAATCTTTCTTTTTTGTTTCCTTTATTTCTCTTTTTCTTTGTGTTTTTCTATTTTTCTTTTTGTGTCTTTCTATTTTTTTTTTGTGTCTTTCTATTTTTTTGTCTCTCTCCTATCTTTACTTTTTACTTAAAAAAAAAAAAAGCCACACGATTGGATAAATGGAAACTAATGGCAGCACTCGAATCACCATAAAAGCCGAATCCAAAGAATTATGAAAAGGAGTGCTTGGAGTGAACAGTAGGTAACATAATACTCATTCAAGAGTAGCTGATACGATGGTACTACAAATATTGTATTACAAGGTAATAAGAGAAATATATGGCGATATTGCGATATTATTTCAGTGTTTCAGCAAATCATTTCTTCGAGCATAATTTAACAGTGACTTCAAATATCTACATAGAATATAAATATCTTTTAAGCACTTCAAACATGACTTGTTAAACGCAGTATTTTAGCAATTCGTTTCTTCACTAAGTACAATTTTAATCCAATAACGATCATAATCTTGAAAATGATGTAATTTAGACATTTCTTAGCTTACTGTAACAAAGGTATTGCTGTAACAACGGTATTACTGTACAGAGAGTATAAGAAAAATCTACATCGAACGAATTTTAATTAAGAAAACGCAAGTAATAATTAATATGTTGATTTTTACAAAATACATACTTTTCATTTACTGTGCTGACACCTCATTTACTCGTGGATGCTTAGCTACGTAGAACTGTAATTAAATAACGCGCATAACCTGTAACATCTTCGGTCGTTGTTAGTTGGGCAGCGGAGGCGGGAAGCGTGATGTCAGAATGTGACATACAGCTACACCGTGACCAAGATTGGTAATTCTTAGATATGGATTGATCACGAACGAAAGCGTTAAGCATAAGATATTCAAAAGAGAACGAAGTTTATGTGTCTAAATGTGAGGTAGTTCCTAAACAAAAATTTGAAGGGATTTATTTGTTGTGTTCTGGAAGCCTGGAAAAATCGATAGAGAAATTTAAACCGAGCGCGGTGGGTGAACGGTTAGCGTTCTGGCCTCGCATTCGGGAGGACGCGGGTTCGAATTACCGTCCGGGAATCCAGATTTGGGTTTTCCATGATTTCCCCAAATCACTCCAGGCGAATGCCGGGATGCTTCCTTCAAAAAGGCCATGACTGAATTCCTTCCAGTTCCTTGCCCCTGTACCTTCCCGCCTCTAATGACGACGAGGCGTAAAGCCCGAGGGAAAAAAAAAGAAATTTAAGGCTCAGAGGATTGACACAAAAGCTTGTGTACAGAATACTCCTGGCTTCTGAAAGAAGTAGCTTGAAGATAGTTTGTTTTGTGTTATAGTATTTATTTAATTATTATTATTATTATTATTACTATTGGAGCTTTGCGGTTTTTTACCGTCGACGACATTACACGAGGAGAAGATTGTAAGCAAGGAAGCAGAAGGAACTAGGCAATGATCTGTGTGAAAAAAATCTTCTCCGCGTTCGACTTGGCTGGACCGGGACTCGAACAAACTACCCCCGATTGCGAGGGAAGAACATTAGTTCTAACGCAATCATCATAGTAATTTACCTTTCCATTTTTTGTGTTTCGTCAGGCACATCTACCGTATCTGCTGGTCATTCCAAGATTTTTTTTTTTTTTTTTTTTCGCACCACTTGTCTCCAAACATCCCTCTTCGCCTCTCAGTCTTTCTTCACCTGGTCCATCCATATCGAACGTACTTTTCCGATAGGTCGTTTACTCTTCCTGCTGTTGAAGAGTGCTAACTTCGGCATTCTCTCCTCCTCCATCCTCAAGACATGCCCCAGTTACTGCAATGTTTTCTCCGCTCACATCTCTATGATGATTCGACTTTTAATATCTCACTAACATTTTAGTTTTTGATTCTATCCATTCTTGTGCCGTTTCCTATCTCCCTCACAAACCTCATCCCTGGTGCCTGCAATCTGTTAATATCACTCTTCACAGGACTTCAGCCGGATAGCGTCGTAAAAATAAAACGTTTCGACAACAGGTTCGGTTGTCCTCATAAGGTTACTTCAGATATTGGTACCTCAAATCACAAACTCGACTGGCTTAGCAGCCGGAGAAAATCAGACCGCGTTTGCTGAGCGTGTAGATGTTGTCTATTTTCGCCGGCTGCTAAGCCAGTCAAGGTTGTGGTTTGAGGTAACAATATCTAAAGTAATAACCTGATGAAGACAACCGAGCCGCTTGTCGAAACGTTGTCTTTTAACGAGGCTATCTGGTTGAACTCCTGTGAAGAATTCATTTCATCAATACGCCGGGAAAGTCTCCACTCATGTAATATCTTTCTTTATCGACATTCAATGTAGTTTGGTTATAAAGCATGATTTTGACTTCCTTCCCTACTTGCTTTCCTACTGAGCTGCCTGGTGATTCAGTGGCTAAGGGGTCTGACTAGAGAACGATAGGTCTCCGGTTCGAATCCCTGTCTCGTCTCCGATTTTGAATCCCCTTAGCCCGATATTTCCCTATGGCATAGGTTGCTGTGTAATGCGAAGTACGCCAGAACTCTTCCGTAGTTCGGATTCCACGTTAAACTGTAGGTCCCCTGTATGCGGCAGAACTACCGAGTTAGGCTGGGAGGCTACGATAGGGGCGGAATGTGCAGCCGGTAAGAAACCCTGCAAAGTGGTTAGTATGCCTATACGGAATTACCATTTGAGTAAAAGTGGAATCCTGATTAAAGGATTTCTTATTTGTGCAATTGATATTAATTTAAAAGTTCTAAAAATAATACCCTCCGTAAGGGAAGAGATAACTTTCATCATTTGAGTATTACTTCAGTGTATAGTGGGCCTCTTATTACAACCAATTAATATCGCTTAAATTCCTTTCACCTCGCTGTACAGAAAATTTTTTTCTCTCTTCACACTAGTATCTATCTTTATCTTTGTAGCATCTTATTTTCTCCATCTCCTCACTTTACCATCCTCCGCTATAAGTCTGGTGTTTGAGGCCGTACAGCCAACTCAAGTTTATTTCGAATCATCCAGTGTACTTCAGTTTCTTCATAGCTTCACAGTGTATTATTTTCCAAGTGGCTCTAGACACAACACGATGGACATGACATAACGACAACACATACACTAAACACCCATGCCCTCGGCCGGACTCGAAGAGGTGACCTTCGGCACGTGGAGCTAGCACTCTAGTCTCTACGCTACCGAGACCGGCAACCGAGATAGGTTAAGACGGCTACGTCAGGGGCGGAATCCGCAGCCAATAAAAACCCTGTCACCAGATCATTACGATCACACGATCATTTACTCTTACCTCCATATTGTGGTTTGATCGCTCTTACTTTTTTATTTTATTTTATTTTATTTACCATTGGTTGTGCCGACCATACAGGCATCTTTTGGTTTAAAATTCTTATATACATTTGAGGCTTGTTATCTTTACTTCCTTTTACAACGTGATGCTAAAGTTACACAAATCTTTGTAAGTTGACACATGTCTGTAGTTGTGACTAACATTTATATGATGTTTAACTATAATTATTAACTAGACGGCTCTTAATTATATTACTCTAAATATCTATGTTAATACAGTTTGAACTTTTATATATAATAGGAAATATACTTCCTCTCTTATTGTTATATTTAATACAGTTTTGACATTTTAAACAAGCTTTGATTGTACACAGTTATTTACATAATAGTTCGGTTAATACAGAATTTATACAAGAGTATTAGTTTAGTATAACATTGTTTGAATTGGCTTTACCGTGTCTTTCCGCTAATTTTTACAATTATTGATTGTCTTGTTTCTTTTGTAATGAATATATTGATGTGGGGCTCTTGCATTGTAGATATCCTTATATTACACACTCATATGAACTAACCGTCTTTATGGTTACCTGATACGTTTTATACATTACAATTTAATGTTTGGTTCACTAAGGAAAATAGCAATCGCCTTGTATACATCTTGTCGTTTTGAATTGAGCAGGACAGGTACAGAGACGGGAAGGGGAATTTTAATCTTTACCAGACTTGTGTATAGGTTTTTTGTGGGTAACAGGTTGCGGCTGCAGGTCAGGACTGTGTGATTTATATCTGATATCTCTCCTTGATCCATCGCTATTTCTTATCTCTGTCCTAATTCCTTTTCCGTTTTTCCATTAGTAGCTACTTTGCTTGTGAAGTAAACAACCCACTTACCCCATTCAAAATTCTTTCCATCTACTAAAATTGCCAACTCTTTCTTATTATCTGACCTAATTCCTCTTCCATTTTTCCATTAGTAGCTACTTTGCTTCTGAAACAAACAAGCCACTATCTCCATTTCAATTTCTTGCTATCGAGTAAAATATACTTCGATGCACCAGCTTGGTAATTTTGATCTCTTCACGCAAGAAGTTACAACGTACCAAAACAGATAATGTAAAGTGATATGCTGAAACTTTATTGATGCTGGTAAAAATGAATAATTCATGGTCCGGGAAAACTTCTCGTAAAGCATATTTACTGTGGTCACTACAATGTAGGTCGTGTTTGGTTCAGTGTTGCTTGTCACTAGGCCAGCATGTAGCGGCAGTCGCATCTTGCCGCCGCGCCGTGTAATGTTTTTAGCACATTTTGTGGAGTGACGTGCGACGCGGCTTTAATAACCACTACTAAACGCGGGCGGCGGGACAAACAGACGAGCTGAATGCGCCGCGGCTGTCAGCGCGCAGAAATCTGGCTGACCGGCTTGTTTAAAAACACAAAGCAAACAAGCACAATCGTTACTATGCGCGCGCACGTCCAATAAATTAGTCGGAGCGTTAAAAAAATCCGCATTGGATCTCTGACAGTGGCCGTTTCTGGGAATTCACGTCCGGCGCGTGGACAGCTCGTAACGCCACAACGCCTCGCATAAATCAACAGAGCCTGCCTATTACAGCTCCCTGCCTTCCCGCATTTAATTTTTACCATTATTTTTAAGAAATTTTCATAGGGTCTATTAATTATTCAGTGACTAGATTCTAAGGTCTTCTGATATGAGTGGTTGAACATAATGTCGTAATGATTCATTGTAGACAGAGAATATAATCAAAATATCTGAATCGAAAATAAACAGCTTCTAACGCCGTGTCCTGGCAATGAATTTCTTCGGTTTTTTTAATGATGTAATGTTGACCATATTTCGGTTCCTTATCGTTCCGTTGCATTAGTGCAAGGACGTAAATGGAATTCACACCTTTCTGTATGTTTGTTTTCAAATTTTATTTTAAATTAAAAAAAAGGGCCAACCACTACAAAAAAAAAAATTGCAACGCTAGCTACATCTATGGACAGAGAATATAATGAATACATCTACATCAAACGAGTAAAATAAACAAAGAGCAACTAATAATCAAACAGTGCTGGAAAAGTTGGCTTAATAATTTCATACTGAGCGTGATGGGTGATCGGTTAACGCTCTGGACTCGCATTCGGGAGTGCGCGGGTTCGAATCCCCGTCCCGGCATCCAGATTTGGGTTTTCCATGGTTTCCTCAAATCATTCCAGGCGCATTCTGGGATGCTTCCTTCAAAAGGCCATGGCCAAACTCCTCCCCGTTTCTTGTCAGCAGTCCTATCCCGCCTCTAATGACCACGACGTCGACGAGGCATAAAGCCATAAGTAAAAGAAAAATATCTTCACCTTTGCTGAACTAACTAAAATTGTTACTAAATAACTTACGTAAACTTTATTTTGTTAAGACGAAATGTGTAGTTTTTCGCTCTTAATAGATTCATTGATGAATTTTCTTCATAATGCAGGTGTAGATATAAACGAAATACATACCTTTCTTTATGATTTCAAATTTTAATTTAATTGAAAAAAAATATATTGAATGACTAAAAAAAATTTTATATAATGGACACATATAGCGGGAACATATACTCCTACGAGTATAAATAAACAAAAATCAACTAATAATTAATATATTAATTTCAATTAAATACATACTTTTATACATTGTTGGTTTGCTAATTACAATATACTGAACATTTCAGAAACGTAAGAAATATAACAACGACATCTGCCGGCAGATTATTTTCAGGTAGAATAAGTCTTACCCCTGAACCCAGCAGCGTTTCGCAAGCCTTTCTCGACTAATATTACATAGGAAATAGCAATAACTTCTTTACGATAAAAAATACGCACTTCTACGGTACAAAATTCGGTGAAGGAAAGAACAAAGGTAAGCAGTAGCATAACACTATTCCATCCGACAACGCGTGGGGGAAAACGTATTTTTTAATGTTATTTATTTTTTATGCGCGTGCTATGTCTCGCGAATATATTAAGTGTAGTGCTAAAATGGTCTAGTTTGCTGCGTAAGTAGTGTACATTAACGGCAGTGGTATTGTTAAGGACGAGACGAATAATTGTAATTCAAGTTAGGTATATTGTACGTTTGGACAAAATGTTGTCATATATGAGTGCTAAACATAGTAAGTATGATAAATGCATACTGGCGAGGAGGGTAGGTCGTGGTGAATCCAGGAACCTAAATCTACTAAGGCCGAGTTTAAGACGATTTTGTTTTCATATCGCTGTTTGATTGGCGCAGCATCGTAGCAAGGTAGGGCGCGGGGTAGTGTGTTTATCTTGGTGCTTAAAGAAGGTCCTTCTTACAAAAGCTAAAATAGTTTGTGAAATGTATGGGAAACTTTTTTCAGTGTAACATAAGTGTCTTAAAAGTTGTGCCAATGAACGGAATTAATTAAATTCAATAGTATTTTTACCAGAACAGTGAGTTTTTCAATTCCATACTATGTCAAAATACATCTCAATTTGTTTATTCGAGCTAACGGCAAGCATGTGTTGAACGAGGAGAATTTTGGCCGTTCCCGGCTGAGTAACACGCCGTAATGCAATTTGGCGACCAATATCAGGATAACTGTTTTATGGGTTATGTTTGCGACTTGCAACTAAATAAATGCTTTTGTTGGCAGACGCGTTTCGCCTTTATTCAAGGCATCTTCAGTGCAATAGGTAAATATATATTTATATACAATGACGTTATTTGATTTTTAGACTTTTCTGATATTATTAACTAGGTACTTACAAAATATCAGAAAACTGTACAAAAATCAAGTAACATCATTGTATATGCATATATAAGTGTATATATGTTTACATTTGGCACGAAAGATGTATTGAATAAAGGCGAAACGCGTCAGCCATCAAAAGCATTTGTTTAGTTGGAAGTCAGAAACATAACCCATAAAACAGTTATCATAGCAACTAAGGACCTGCGTCGGAAAAATCACTAACATGTTAATATCAGGATAGTTGACATTTGGGCGAACCAGTTAGGATAGCGTACAGTCCATAAAAACTGTTTAAAAATGATGGGCCGAGAAGTTATGAGTTGTAACATTGTGCTAGCTGTTGTACTCCAAAGCTGTCAGAGAGCCTAGCAGGTGATTCGGCCGGCTTCATTACGGCTGATCAGCAGCAAGTGAGCCCGTAACGAGAAGAGGTGGCCGTTATCTACTCACCACGCACGTGTTAATGCGATTACATTCGTGTAATGCGCTTACACAGGCCGTCCCGCTTACGTCACAGAGTGCAAAGTGCGAGTTGTTCCCAGGATGACAGCAATACCCAGCTGGTACAGAAAATGAGCCAGTGCGAAATTCACTCACTCAGATTTATACTATCTGATCTGAAGTATCTGGACACATCTGAAACTATACTTAAACTTTTCCCGCGTCATGTTCCCCATTTTATTTTTTTACTTATACTACTTTATCAATCCTTGTTTCAGGATGCAGCCTCTTTAAGCCAGATGAGCTATATTTTACAATATAATCCTACATAATTTTGTTCCAGTTCCTTCCAGGCTGATCGATCATGAGCAACTCTCTTCCAGTTGACGCCTCTTACTCGTCGTATGTCTCCATACCAATGATCCGGGGGTCTTCCTCTTGCTCTTTTCAGGTGCCTTGGTGACCAATCCAGAACTGCCGTAGTCCATCTGTCGTCTCTTTTTTTCGAGCAATATGACCAGCCCATTGCCATTTTTGGGTCGTCACTCTTTCTGAGAAGTCTGCAACTTTGGTTACCGAACAAATGTAGATGGCCCTTTTCCTGTTCTTGTAAACTCTAGCATTGCTCTTTCAATACTTCGCTGGGCAGTTCTCAGTTTTTGCTTCATGTGACTGTTTAGGGTCCAAGTCTGGCAGGCATTCCCTATTAGTGGACGTTAATATTAGATGGGTCCTATTTTTGGCTTCAAGACTGCCTTAACTCTGCTGGGGAGACTTACAATGAGGTATTTGAATGCCACTGGTGGAATGGCAACCCTTTCTTTCTCAAGAGAAGGTAGCGATGTAGAATGCTACGGTCAGGAACGAAGTCGACGTTCTAACTCATCCTTAAGCTGTTCCATTGGGTTCAAGTCGGGGCTTTGGGTAGGCCAGTCCATTTCAGTAATGCTACTGGGCACAAACCATTGCCTCCTCATTTTTTTTTTGTTATGGCTTTACGCCTCGTCAACGTCGAGGTCATTAGAGGCTGGAAAGGATAGGGGGCAAGAAAAGGGAAGGAACTCGTTCATGGCCTTTTGTAGGAAGCATCCGAGCATTCGTCTGGAGTGATTTGGGGAAATCGAGGAAAACCCAAATCAAGACGCCCGGACGTGGAATCGAACCCACGGCCTCCCGAATGCGAGGCCAGAACGTTAACCACTCACCCGCCATGCTCGGTCTCCTCATGCTGATAAGATCATTGTCTCCGAACTGGTCCTGTATCGCACGCAGTACACGATGGTTTAAAATGTGTTTATTTGCTTCCTCGTTTAGAGTATTATTAAACGTAAAATGCGGAGGTTACCGCAACCACGAAAACCCTCCGCACAATAACAGCATCTGATCTGTACTTCACCGCTACCACTCCACATGATGGCACGTAACATTCTCCAGGAATTAGCCAAAATCAAAACCCTTCCATCAGAATACCACAAGGTAAAGTTTGATTCATCATTCCCAATATTTTCCCGTCATCCAGTGTCCATTGGCGTCGCTCTTTACACCACTTCAAACACCACTTAGCACTGAACACAGAAATGTTTGGCTTATGAGCGGTTCCTCGTTCTTTGTTTGCCATTCTTTTTAACTCCCGATGCACAAAAACCGTGCTGGTGATTCCTCCCGCTGAGTTTTACAACTGCCATCCGCAGTGCTCGACTCTCCCTGTCCGTTATTAAATGAGGTCTTCCTGGCTACGATTTAGCTGCGTTTGATTCTTCACGTTTACCACTTCACATTCCTGTCACAAATGCGTGTGTAGCTTTAGAAGTGTTGAAATGTCCCTGATGTATTTATTACTCAGCTGACATCCAGTGACCAGTCCACGTTCCAATTTTTTTTTTTTTTTTTTTTTTTTTTTTTTGTAACAGTTTAACGTCCCTTTTTAACAACGTGGTCTTTAGAGACGGGAAAGGATGGGGGCAAGGAATGGGAAGGAATTCGGCCATGGCCTTTTGAAGGAAGCATCCCGGCATTCGCCTGGAGTGATTTGGGGAAACCATGGAAAACCCAAATCTGGATGCCCGGACGGGGATTCGAACCGCCGTCCTCCCGAATGCGAGGCCAGAACGCTATCCGTTACACCACCACGCTCGGTCCCACGTTCCAAGATCTGAACACTAAGGGTACGTCCATTAATTACGTGAGGTGTTTCTTAAAATTTCGACCTCCCCCCCCCCCCCTCCGGCCGTCTTGGTGAGGTCTGGTGGGATCCTCCAGCCCCTCTAACGTGAGATTATGTTTGAAGAGGTGGTGACCAGAATACTCTCTGAAGGGAGGATGGCAATCTGAAATAAAAAGTTGATGTCTCCCTTGCTGATATTTGACGAGATTTTGTGTACCCCGCTCCCCTTTACTTTGAACTCACGTAATTATTCATGGACGCCCCTAAACACTTTGGCCAACCCATTCTGCTGTTACTGCTTCTCTACTCACAACACAATACTACCCGCCTCCTTTTATACATCTAGCCTACAGTTCCACATTATATAGGAGTGTCCGAATACTTCCGATTGGATAGTGTTTATTGTAATTTGAATTTTTCGGCCGAGATTGGTGTAACTACAGAGACACACAGTAAACTTTCATTCGTTAGGTGACAAGCGTGAGGTTATCTTGTTTGGCAGTGTCAAGGAGCAATGTTACTGGTCGATCTAAACCGAGGGAGGAATACGACGTCCCCGAAGTTCGTCCTAGTTCCTAATCGCGTTATTCTGGTCCACCTCACAGTGGGTAAAAACTCAGAACGAACACAATAGAGCTACGCTCCACTATAGCGTTGACGGACTCTCCGAGGAGAAATGATCACAGACAGCTCAAGAGTGGCCACGGGTACCTCTTAAAGACTACACAGTCTCCAGCTAGATTAGTAATGGGGTAGTTTTACCTCACAATCTGTCAACTAGAAGACTTTATTTTTATTATCTTGTATATAATGGTGAAAGTATGCAGAAATCAAGTTTTTGACCTCCGACACCATCGGCACAATTTTCTGTGGCAAAAAAAAAAAAAAAAAAAAAAAAAAAAAAAAATCTGGTATTTTTTTTAGTTTTTCGTCTATAACTCCTTCCTGATGAGTTCTAACAAGAAATACTTTATTTTAAATTTGAAATACGACAAAATTTACTACAAATTTTTTAGTACAAAGTTACTTCTAAACTCAAAACTAAGCGAGCTGCACTTCTTCCAAAATCAGAAAAGTTTCACATTTTTCCTAAAAGTTCGGTTTCCACCTACTTTGTCGCTCTAAATGACCTGGAACACGTGTGTATATAGTTGATATATATGTATTTATGTATCACATCACATAGTATACATATTTTTTCCACATTTATGTAAATTAAAATATTTGAATGTTATTTGTAATTTTTTTTTTTAAAAAAAAAACTGCCCTGATAGTTTCATCCACTCCGCTTTAAGTCATGGCCATTTGCTCCCCTGCATGGGTTCTAGGACAAAACCGCGAGGGACAAAACCGCGACGGACAAAACCGCGACGGACAAAACCGCGAACGGACAAAACAGCGAACGGACAAAACCGCGAAAGGACAAAACCGCGAAAGGACAAAACCGCGAATACAGAAAAACCAGGAATACATAAAACCACAAGAGTTCGTAGATTCTTAGCGTTACCCAGGGTGCACCACGAGGAGGTGATCTACATAACACCCCATTATTTTTTTTATTTAAAAAAATTACACAAAAGCATGAACATTATGGAAAATAAAAATACAATATAGATGGATTATACGAAATATACATCAATAAACCATTAATAAGTTAATATAAATTGTAACAAAATACACAAGCACACTATCTAATAATCGAAATTATGAACTATACCAGAAAGAAATTTCTGTGCATCGCTACAATCATATTCACTAACTAAATTGAAAATCGACATGGTGACTCTCGCATATGTCATTTTCTGTATTTTTCTATCTCCCCTTCCATATTGCACCAATTTAACCTCCGTCAGATTTTGCTGCTTCTTGAAAGCTTCTATGAGTTTCCAAATTGTAGGATGGCTTGATCCAAGTAATAACCGAAAAGCATTGTGCCAACCTTCGACGGAGTTGTTGGTTCTCTCTAACGAATTTTTAACATTCTCTTTTGCTTTTCTTTTCGCTGCTTTAGCAGAATGATTGTGTAATCCATTCGTTTCTGCAACGTTTGATTGATTTTCCAATGTAACTCTTGCTGGGCATCTTGTACTGTCATAACTGGTGCATCGCAAATATTTTGGAAGACGGTCGAGATTTACTTCTTTCCTTTCTTGCCTAAATGTATATCCTTTATAAACGAGGTGATTTCCCCCTTTGTATTTTTTACAAACATGAGAGCCATTATTCAGGAAGATACACAATCTCTTCGGTTAACTGACCACCACAGAATGCTTGGATCTGCCATACCGGCCTTGCCTCGGAAATGCCCGAACGTCTCCGGGTTTTGACTTTGGCTGCCGAATTTTCCATTTGCATGCGAGGATTTCTCCTGCGACGGCAACAAAAGATCGTCCAGGCAAATTGTTCGCTCGACTTGAGAAGGGTCAGTTAGGCCGAACCTACCGGAGATAAGCGGGTCTTCCCACTCACTCCATTGTGAAGGCCATTGTCATTCTTCTCAGGTATACAGAAGCCCCATTAAGCTGCATTCCCACCGCGCGTCGGGTCTAATTCTTTATTAACCTCAACCAAAACAAAATCGTCAAATGCGAAGTGATGACGCTTGACAGAATAATGTAACCCTAGCTGCGATCCCCAAATCGTTTAAAAACGGCGTTACGATAATATTCTGGAGCATAAGAGAACAAACAGTGAGGGGATAACTCGTAGATTGGTCCGTTTCGCGGTTTTGTCCGTTTCGCTGTTTTGTCCGTTCGCGGTTTTGTCCGTTCGCGGTTCTGTCTGCGCGGTTTTGTCCTCGCGGTTTTGTCACTTCGCGGTTTTGTCCGGACACGCCTGCATGCACTACTTCTAATACTTCCACCAATATCTGATACATTATTATTTGCAAATGAACCAATCGGATCACGCAAAGCTTCTACTGTCATCATGGCTTGTAATTAAGAATTTTCCCGATATTTCCACTGCATAGTTTGATCCAGGGACCGAACGTGGTGGGTGAGCGGTTAACGCTCTGGCATCGCATTCGGGAGAACGTGGGTACGAATCCCCGTCCGGGCATCCAGATTTGGGTTTTCCGTGGATTCCCCAAAACACTCCAGGCGAATGCCGGGAAGCTTCGATCAAAACGCCATCACTGAATTCCTCCCTGTTCGTTGTCCTCAATCCTTTTACGCCTCCAATGACCTTGACAAGGCGTAAAGACTCTAGAGGAAAAAACCCCAACGATTGTTTGTTCCTGGAGCGATGTGAGAAGCTTTAGTATTGTTCGTATATCTGTGATTCGTGTTCTTTACTTTTTCTATGATATTCGTATTTTTTCTTGTGAAATAGTGTAGGGGTTGAGGTGTTGAAATGGAGATTTGGGAGCATTCGTTAGGCGAATTCCGAAATTCGCCTAAAAACCGTAATCAGGATGACCGGTACGAGCGGTTCAGGACTCGAACTGGTCCTGGAGTACCTTCCAGATCTACTGTGGTAGCTAAGCTTGGGGTTGATACGTGATATATTAATATATCGAAATTTTGAATACTCTGTGATAATAATACAGAAGTTACAGAGCATCAGTTTCATTGTAAATTGGAAACAAGTTAACCAAAACGCTGCTCATCCCTTATGCGGGCATCAACTCTCCAGACACAGGCTGAAATCTACGAAAAGCTTCCTTGGAACGACAGCTGCATTAGACGTACCGCCGCAAGTTGCCCGGCTCAATGTGTGGCGAGCAAGAATGATTCGTGTGAATCAATGGATACCAACTGTAGTCGCACTACCACCAGGTGGCAACCTCAACTGGAAGACATGGAGGCGATGGAGAGCGCTAAATCGGCTGAGAAGTGGTTTGGGTAGAACAAAGGATAACCTGGCAAGATTGCACTATCCCGAAGATGTAAATACTGCTTGTGGGTGTTGGGTAGATATATGTTTGTTTGTTTGTTTGTGTGTGTGTGTGTGTGTCGTTTGCCTCAGCGGCTGTCTAATTTGACCCCACTCTCATTGGTAGTTTTGTCAGTGTATTCAGGTTAGGGTTGGTTTTGGGGGCACAATTTAATACGCTTTAGGGGGAAAAACCAAAAAACCATGACTGTGGTCATCATTGATGGCCTTTCGTGAAAAAAAAAAAAAAAAAAAACACTGACGTTCGTCTTGAATTTTATATTGCGTTGTAAATTATGCTGAGTGGTACAGGGCGTTCGCCGGAAAACGCAACCCTCCCAGTCTGTTGCCGTCGGCAACTTGCTCGGACAGCGGAGCCAGCAGTTTCCGCCACGCGGCACCGTGAATCACCGCACTGTTTAACACCTCCGCTGCCCCAACAGTGCAGTGCAGTGACCCTTACATTGTTAAGAACGGTTTCTTTGCATTGTAGCTAGTTTGTGACTTCAGTCTCTTATTAATCAGTGTTGTGAATAAACGTTTCTTTGCGGTTTGGCTGGTTTGGGGCTTCATACTCTTACTAATCTGTACCGTGTTTGAGTGTGAGTAAAATTATGGTACCTTACAGTTTGCAACAAAGAATATTTCTCTACGATACATATGTGAAGAAGAAGTCGTTTAAAAAGTGCCGCAGTAAATTTCGTCGCGAATATCTTGGCGCTTTACTGCCAGCTAAGTCAACAATTCTGCGTCTGGTTAAAAAAGTAAGAGAAACGGGTTCATTTTTTAACAAAAAGAGACTGTCGGTCAACCGTATTCTCACAGAGGAGAAAATTGACGATATCGCTTTTCGACTAGAACAGTCACCCAAAAAATCATTAAGTCAGTTAGGGCAGCGTGTGTCTCGAAATATGTTCAGAAGATGTGAAATGTGCATTACACAAGAGTGTCAACACTTCCAGCATCTTTTATAAGGTAAGCTAATGAATTACGTCACATTTAAATGCTTAGCACATACAAGTTTATGAAATAGTCCGCGGCCGACGGTCGAACAATGTCGGGAGCTGACCGCTCGCATGCCGCGAGCAGTTTCTTCCTTGTAGCGCTAACAGTGGGTTGCGTTTCCCGGCGAACGCCCTGTACTTTGTGTTTATGCCACGTTCTTGGCATTACTGTGCCCAGGGTGGCGAATAGGTCGATTTGGTGTCTACTTGCTTCTATATTTTCTATGAATTTGTTGGTTAGGTAGCATATTTGTGTATTTATTCTCTCTGTGTTTGTTGCCAAATGAATGTGATCTGTTGGTGTGGGGCCCGCACAACAGACCATTCAACATTTATATGATTGCCCGCAGTGTCCATCAATGTGAACTCTGCAAGACCTCCTTCACGCCAGTGACAATGCCATACAACTTGCTGACCTTTGGTCGTACGTAATATGAATTCATTGGCGTTCATTGATACCATTTTCCTTATATGTTTTTGTTTTGTTCTGTTATTGTTAATACTGTTTGTATCAATTGTAAAAAGCAGCGTTTTTGACACGAAATGATAATAATAATTAGAAATTTTAATATTGATAACTCTAGATAATATGGGTAATAGGAAAAAATCTACCTTTTAGTAACTATACAGGGTGTTACAAAAAGGTACGGCCAAACATTCAGGAAACATTCCTCACACACAAACAAAGAAAATATATTATGTGGCCATGTGTCCGGAAACGCTTACTTTCCATGTTAGAACTCATATTGTGGACGGCTGTGATACAATACGCCATTCTCCAGGGCTGCATCAGCGCATCAGGGATTCCATGCGACGGAGGGTGGATGCATGTATCCTCGCTAACGGAGGACATTTTGAACATTTCCTGTAACAAAGTGTTTGAAGTCACGCTGGTACGTTCTGTTGCTGTGTGTTTCCATTCCATGTTTAATGTGATTTGAAGAGAAGTAATAAAATGAGCTCTAACATGGAAAGTAAGCGTTTCCGGACACATGTCCACATAACATATTTTCTTTGTTTGTGTGTGAGGAATGTTTCCTGAAAGTTTGGCCGTACCTTTTTTGTAACACCCTGTATAACTCCGAAAAGATTTACCAATGGTGCTATCCCTATTCACTCTGTGAGCATGTTTTGACGATCAAGATATTCAGTGAATGAAACTAGGCCACTGCTAAACCGTGCGACAGTGTGAGTTTAGGAACATTTTTTTATGTGATGGCAAAAGTTGGTAGGGCCAGTGGAGAGCTGTTTATAGTACTGTTATAGTCTCGTGCCGCACATTAGCTGCTCACAGCAGGATGCCCGGTGTTAATAAGGCAGCTTAGCAAAGCTCTGAGCAAACGAGAGACTCAGCAGGAACAATTAGCAGGCTCATTACGCCGTATCCGCTGCTGAGTCTCACATGGCGGAAACTAGAAATCCCTCCCAAATGCCACGACCATCTCGCTCTCTCTCACACTAACAGAGAGAGAGAGAGACTCACCAGAGTGTTCAGAACGTTCAAGGATATAGTAAATTAGCCATTAAGGCCTTCCAAAATGATGGCTTGAACGCACAGTTCTGGCAATTCATTTCATCGATTTTTTTTAATTTTTTTATTTTTTTTTTGTGGCTTTACGCGTCGCCGACCGCTAAGGTCATTAGAGCCGGGATGGGACTGGGGAGAAGGAACGGGAAGGAATTCGGCCATTGCCCTTTTTTGAAGGAAGCATCTCGGAATTCGCCTGGAGTGATTTTGGAAAACCATGGAAAACCCGAATCTGGATGCTCGGACGGGGATTCGAACCCGCGTCCTCCTGAATGTGGGGCCAGAACGTTAACCCACCACGCTAGGTCTTTACTTCGAGCTGATAGAGAATATAGTGGCCACATCTACATCGAATATAAATACCTTGTAAGCCCGACAAAAGGGAGCCTCCATAAACTACGTAACTCGGTCTTTGGGGGGGGGGGGGGAGGAAGTTTCCGAGGCAGGTCACGTAGCTTTCCATTCATATTATTTGTCACAGTTAAAATGAGGTACAGAACACATAACAGCATGTGAATATTTATTTCCGTCATTCATTTTTCTCCATGTGTAATTTACGATAGTCCGACAAGAGAAAACAGTACAAAATGCCTTCTGAAATCAAGAGAGAAAAATGTTACGCGCTTCGCGGGGAGGGAGGAGGGAGGGCGGGAAGGGATAGGATAGAGGTAAACACCACGTTGGTCTATGTAAGTGGGGGGGGGGGGGTTGCACGTTAGCGTCCGTTATGTTTGAGCGTGTTTTGTGTTTGGTCAATTTCATTTTCGAAAAAAAAAAGCTTTTCGCAGGTGTAAGTTGACCCGAAAGCGCTAAAAAAATTTGTACCAGATTTCTCAAATTTGGAAATTTCTCTTTTGTGACGAAAGTGTTATAAAAATCTATTTTCGATCCTGATGTTTCAAAAATGTGTTTTAGTTCAATATTTCACTTTGAGTCAACCATGCCCATTTGGAGATATTTGGGACCGACTTGATTTCAACATGAAAGGGAGGTGAATATATTTAAAAAAATTTGTTGTGTTTGTCTAACTCTAAATTACTGAATAGGCTTTCAAAAGCAGCTTTAAGTTTTCACTTTGGCCATTACAAAATAAATATATTTTGTAAAAGTGTGATGAACCTCGAGGGCCTGAAAAATGTTCATGGTGGGCCGCGGGTTGGCCACCCCTGGTTTAATTGCTGAAAAAGTGACTCGTAATGATATTCAGGACTGCTTATAATGACGATGATGTTGATAGGTCTACTGTAAATCGATGGGTAGCAAAATTTAGTGAATATAAGACTGGAAATGCCATAACTGTTGATGAAAAACGCAGTGGACGTCCGATCAATGCTATAGACGATAAATATCGCAAACTCGTCTGTTCGATTCAAAATGACCGGCGAATCACTCAGAAGCCTATCGCAAACCATACTGGAATATCTAAGGAACGTGTCCGCTACATTATTGAACAATTAGGATACCGTAAAATTTGTTCGTGATTGGTACCTCGCGAACACCTGTAGAAGCTCTGCAAAACCCGAAATTTGAGCGAATTCCACACCCTCCTTACTCCCCCGATGTTGCGCCTGGCGATTTTTATGTTTTTTCCTATACTCAAGATAGACCTCAAGGGTAATCATTAGATCTCGGACGATGAGGTGAATGCAGCTGTCAAATCCAGGATTCGAGAAAAGTCGGAAGGATTTTTCATTGACGGAATTAAAAAAAAAATGTTATACTTTGTGAGAATCGAGTTAGCATTAACGGTATCTATGTTGAAATATATATATATATATATATATATATATATATATATGATTTTGAAGCTAAATATTTGTACTTTAATGTAATTTTTGACCGATTTGCTATTTTTTTTAAAATTAGTATTTCTTGTTTAATAATACGCCATTACAACTGTTGGATATTGTTTTTATTTTCCGGACGCGTTTCGCCTCTCGCCGATGTATCTTCAGCGTACAGTTTTGCTGTAATATGTGATTTGTTATTGACTTTTGAATACAAATACTAATTTACGAAGCAACTGTAGAAGAAAATGGCCTACAATAATCAAATATTTTTTTTATTCGTGTTTTACAAGCATGTGTGCATTTCTTTACAGTCTACCGTCGTACGTCATTAATTATCTGCTTAATATATTCTAATCTTTGTTTTCCTCTACAGTTCTTATCACCGTATAACGAAGTAACCAATTTCGCATGTCCTAAAATATAATCCATAGGGTTTCTTCTTGTCAGACTCTTCCAAAAACTTCTTCCACATATATTGTTTCGAAAACATGTTTGTTTAGTACTTTACCTGTCCACTATGGATATGAACTGCATATTACCGTTACTATCTTTTTTCTTAAGATGCCATGTTCGATTCCGGGCATAGGCAATTGTCATGGAGAATGTATCCCTTCATGGAAACTCTGTTCGTTAGATGAACGGGAGTGGTTACTCGTTGCTTAACCCAGCGTGTGATCGTATGTGTTACATGACTATGATGGTGAGTGTTGATGGTTTACAGTCAGAATTTAGGTTGTTTGCAGATGAAATAATGGTTGGTGTATACTACGATCAAAACACGAGAACACTGTGACAAGCTGCAGGGCGACCTGGATAGAATATCTAGATGGGTAGATCAGCATGGAATGAAAATAAATGCCGAGAATTGTCCATTTATTGGGTACACAGATAAAAACTAAAGATTGTTTATTAATATGGGATAGGATCAGAATTGCTTGTTGAAACCCTGAAATGTAAATATCTTGGTATAACGTTTGATAACAAAACTCAAATGTACACAGCACATTGGGCAGGTGGTAGGTAAAGGTTACAAAATCCTTCATTTACTGGAGAAGGTGATGAGAGGATGTACCAGAGAAGTTAGGGAATTGGGTTACAGAACTTCGTTCAGACCATTGGCTGAATATGGTATAGTATGGTGTAGTATGGGATCCACATTTTTTGTATCAAGTACAGTAGTTGGATGGCATGTAAACAAGAGCAGCTAGGCAGCTAGAGTTGTTTGTGCAAATTATCGCAGGACCCAGTCAGTAACTGATATGATAAGGGAGCTGGACTGGGAGTCATTGGAGGTAAGGAGGAAGGTGGGAATGTACAGGGCATATGTTGGTGATGGGGCTTAGAGGGATATTGGTCAAAGAATTAGGAATAGTGCATGGAAGGGAAAAGGTGACCATGACCACAAGCTGGTGCTTGATTTCATGCATAAGAGAGTGGGAAAACTTTCTGTTGTGGGTAAGTGTGTCAGGGATTGGAACAAATTACCAAGTGATGAATAATTTACCAAAATCGCTGAACGGACTTAAAATTTGTAAATTGTAACTGTAGATGGGGTAGGAATTTAACACTCAAATTATATATAAGATAATTAAAAAAAAATACAAAAGGGTAAATAGATGACTAAAGGAATTGCCACCGGAGCGTGTGCTCCATGGCAATTAAATTAAATAAAATTTATAAAAAAATCGGCAATAATATATAAAATTCTTTATGTAAAATGTTATATGTATAAGGGCTGGTGAAATGGTCCTTCGAAAGGAAACAAACAATCAAAAAGTTTACCAACCCGTAAACTGTACTGGTTTGCTTAAAAATAAAACTGAGTTCACTGATACATCGAGGCGCACAATTTTCTCATATCCACTAAGTAACTCTCAGGATCATAGTCACGCAAAAGAAGTTAATTTCGAGGGAGAACAGAATCCTTCCGTTTATTCGCAGCACTTGCTGTAGCATCAGGCGGTAAATTTCCTCTTGGTTGCGCATCCTTGCCCTGGCTTCAGAAAGCCGTTAGCGACTTTTTGCGAAAGCCTAGCAGGAAGGCCAGCTGTGGGAGTTGGTAGCTTGGTTCTTCTTTGCTGCAATCAATGTTTATCTACCCTCATTTCGCTACTTAGTTAACTTACGACTGAGAAGTTAACAAATATAATGACCGAAAATGCCAAAGGAACTAAATCAAGACAGAAGTGATATAATGTAGCAGAAACGATACGAATAACAGTAGATTATAACGGTATATAAACATAGCATCGGATGCAATTGGATAAGTAACTGAATTTTGTTACTTAGGAAGTAAAATTACAACTGATAGCAGGAAAATGTTAAAAGCAGAACAGCACAAATGAAGAGAAATCTTTTGATGCAATGTCGTTGTAGGCCAGTTTTCCGCAGTTGCTCCGTAATTTAAATGATACAATTACTTCAATGCAACTCATCGAGGCGTCATAAGCGACGAATCTATTTTCAAATTTTACATTGAGTTTACAAACTTATTGTATGATGTTTAAGATAATTCTGAATTGAAACATTTTCTGATTACTTACAACTTACTATTTACATTAGTTGTTTCCAGGTTCGTAACTTCACATCTCTGCTTTTTCTCCAAAGCTTGTTACCGCTAAAGTCACTTGTCATGGCTGCTGCATACTGGATATAAACATTGCGTCTATCACAACTCTTTCGTTTACGGTCGCCATCTTGTTTTTGTTAATGTCAAGGTGGTGGTACGCTGACAGCTCCAGGTTTGAAACTGCATGGGAGAGTGATGTTTTGCTATTTCGTTTACAATTTTATGTATATTGTGTGAGTGCATGTATCTGTTAGGTTTATTTATTTATTGCTCTTATTGTACCTTCCTTTCTGTAGGTTTAATGTATGTTTACCAATTTGAACAGTGTTTGGTTTGTTAGGTTTATGTAGTCTTTCAGTACCTGCTTGCAATAATCAATAAAAAGATCTAGTTCTTGTAAAGAAATTGGAAAATCTTATGTGTAGTACCTAACACTTTATAATAGCGAAGTATGAACTTCAGGAACTCCATAAAGAAAGAAAATCGAAGCATTTGAAAACTGGTGCTGTCGAAGGATGCTGAGAGTTAAGTGGACAAATAGGATTTGAAAACGATGGGTGATGAAAGAACATTTATTTAAGAGTTTTACGGAAATGAGATATAATTTAAGAAAAAAAAACTGGTTAATTTGTCAGTGGAGGGAAGTCGAAGTAAGAACTGTACAAGAAGACAGAGATTCGGCTCACAAGTAAAAATTTTATTAGTTGGAAATGAAATAATAGAAGAACGTACACGATACATTGATAAAATAACATACAAATTATAAGCACAGTCCTTCTCTGTACTGAGAATTGATTAGCCGAGTGAGGATGGTGTTAATACAAGATATTACGGCGATTAAAACATCTCCTTCGCTCTGTTTTCACCAGAAGATGGCGGCTGATTTTTGATCGCTCAAATATCGTGTGTTTATACCATGTTCATTTGGTCAATTACCCGAAGGCATTATACTGACACTAGATGTTTCCACGGTATTCGAGCAGAGTGATGCATAAAATGATCTTAAGTGAGATGAAAACCACTGGAGAGGTTGAAATAGTTACTTCTTGGATAAAAGAATTCTTAAAAGGTAGAAAGCAAAGCATTAGGTAAAGAAATACAGTATCATGGGAAGTGAACAGAAAATGGGTGTGTCGCATGGAAGTGTATCGGAATCATTGCTGTTCATTACCCTAATGAATGATTGGGTGGTTTACTATCAGAAGTTAGGTTTTTTCCAGGTGGTGTAGTGACATACAACACGATCAAATCTGCAGAAGATTGTGAACAGCTGCAGGGTGACCTGGAGAGGATATCTAACTGGGACCGAGCGTGGTGGTGTAACGGATAGCGTTCTGGCCTCGCATTCGGGAGGACGGCGGTTCGAATCCCCGTCCGGGCATCCAGATTTGGGTTTTCCATGGTTTCCCAAATCACTCCAGGCAAATGCCGGGATGCTTCCCTAAAAAGGCCATGGCCGAATTCCTTCCCATTCCTTGTCCCCATCCTTTCCCGTCTCTAAAGACCTCGCTGTTGAGAGACGTAAAGCAGTTAAAAAAAAAAAATCTAACTGGGTGTGTCAACATGGAATGAAGATAAATGTAGAGAAGAGTCAGCTTATGAGGTACACAGACAAAAAACTGAAGGCTGATTATGATTATAGGGTGGGGAAGGAATTACTTGCAAAATAGTTATTAATGTATAAATACCGTGGCATGATGTTTGATGGTTGACTCAACGTTACGGAACACATTGGACAGGTGGTAGGGAAAGGTTTTAAAATCCTTTATTTATTGGAGAGGGTGTACCATAGAAATGAGGAAATTGGGATACAAAACTTTGGTCAGACTAATGATTGAAAATGGTAGTGCAGCATGGAATTTACATATTTGGTTTCAAATACCTGGAATTGGAAGTTGTGCAAAGGAGGACTGTTAGATTTCTTTGTGTAAATTACCGCAGAACACAATCAGTAACTGATAAAAGAGCTTGAATGGGATACATTGGAAGACAGGAGAAAGTTGAAGAGAGTTATAGGAATGTACAAGGTGGTGAGACTTGAGAAGATATTGGTGGAAGAGTTAGGAGTAAAGCATGGAAGGGAAGGGATGGCTTTGACCACAAGCTGGCACTCGATTTCAGACATAAGGGTGTGGGAGACTCAAGAATCGGAATTAATTACCAAGGGAATTTATGAATTATTTAGAAAATACCTTAAAATAATTTAAAGTTAAAATTCATAAACTGTTGAAGTAAATGGATGGAAGGAATTTAGAATCCAATAATATCGCAATTAAATTAAACATCTGAATCAAAGGCGCAATTATCAGATCACACATTTCTAGTCACATTTTGGCCGCATCAGCTGCATTTGTTTTGTGATGCCCAGCTCTTTTCTACATTGGCATATAGTTTGAAAACATGTGACTTGTAGCCACTATACGAATGGGTGAACGTTTAAGAATTAGAAGACATTGAGTCAGAATATAAGATTCCATAATAAGTACTCTCTCGCAGTTGGTGGAGAGAACTAGGACACTGATTGATAAGCATAGCGTTGGACTAATGCTGGAGACCGAAATAAGAACAATTCAACACACGTTTATTGTTTGAGTGGTCACCGAGAAAAGTAAATAAATTTATCCAAAGATGGAAAATACTTCCGTGCAACAAACACACCCTAGATAAAGAAGCGCTGCTTCCGCTTGGAATGATTTCGCTCACGTAATGTTTAGAGCGACGTTGCAGAGTCGTTTCTGTAAATGCTCTGCTAATTTCCGAGAGAAGTCCAACTGCGATGCTGTCATAGATTAAAATAAAAAGTTATAGACGAGTTTCTCGTTTACGAAACTACATGCCTCTTGAAGAGTTTGAGCATTAACTAAAATATCAAACCTTACTTTGAGTATAAATGAATAAACAGCCGGAAGAACTCCAACTTTGTAAAACTTCTTTATTAATCTCATGAATTATCGAGGACGTGAAACTTTAATAATCACGTCTGCTTCAATGATTAATTAGTAATGGGTAATTAGTCTTATGGCAGGAACTAAGTGTTGCCATCTTATTTTCTGTGTGTTAAGTGCGTTTTTGTTTTTTAAATTAATATTTTATGAGTCAGAAATTCCGTATCTTCCAACATTGACCTAGGTCACCACTTATAAACCATTTTTCATCCCCAGGACTAGAAAATGTAAAAAATAATTATACCGAGCACTAACTTACATTGTCTTAATTTTTACGATATGTGTATAATATTAACATTTGTTACACATTGTATTGTATCATTATAATTCTAAAAGTATTTTCGAAATTTCTTCAAAACCATTGTTATGAAATTGCAAGGGAATTATTAAAAGTTAATTAAATGTGAACGGAGATTTTCCCGGCGTATAAATGCAACATAGTCTGCACGTGTTTGCGGCCGGATATATTCATGAAACGATGACAACGTTTCGACAACTCTTCTGTTGTATTCATCAGGTAATCGTATCCTGCTATCGAGATTCTGCGCGATCATAGCAATTCTCGATAGCATGATACGATTACAGAGACAGCAAAGGACGTTATAGAAACGTTGTTACAGTTTCATGAAAATATCAGGTGAATTATATATTGAACAGACTCCTACTATTCATTAATCAAAGAAATAATAATTTTATGAATCAGCAAAAGGAGACAGATTTATTTTTTTAGAAAATGATCAAAACAGGAACAACAAAATATATTACTATCCTAACAATCTAGCGGTTCTTTCTATAAATATCTGGTATTCTGCATCTAACCTCTGGCACGTAGCTAAACCGGAGAGTTGGTTATATTGATGACGAATATAACGATTGTGAAATTAGTAGTTGGAGACAGCATATCCTCCTCACCATTTTTGCTGATGGAGGCCTTTAAAGAGGGAACTACTTATATAAAAAAATAATGAAAAAGTTGAGATGGATTTCTCACGGGAAACCACTTCGACAATATCAAAGATGCAAGGATGTATGGTTATAATTATAACGGGTCAATTATTCGTTCCTTCTACGTCCACTGGAAATATTAATCTTGGTGGTTCAACAAAGATTATATTTAATTTATCACTTGTCTTACTGCACAAGACATTAAATGCATACTAATGGTGTCTTATTAAGTAATAAGTATCTACTTACTATTCATTTTAATACATAAGTATTAATTACACACTTTCCAGTTTTTTACCTTACATATGCCCCCATTTCGAAACAGAAAAATCGTTTTTATAAGAAACTAGTTTAACAGTACTCAATGTGCAATTGCTAACACACTTATGTCCATTAGTTCATCAATAGATGGCACTACTTGTTCTTTATATCGAAGCATTGTTTTGTTGTAGGCTTCGTAGTTTAAATACAACTTAAGCTATTCATTCAACACATACATTGTAGCAGATGTTGGTAAATTAATGATGATAATTTATAGCTCGAAGAATAATTGCCGAGAAATCATATGCTCCAGGCTGACGAAGTGGTGGGCAATACGATTAAAAAACACAGAGACTATAACCGAACACCGTATTAATATTTAGTTTGTTTCAAAGATGGTTTAAATTAATGACGAGCTACTATATCTTTCCAATATGAACGACATAATGCTCCGTAGAGAAGCGAATGCCTATAAAAATTCTGAAATTGTTTTAACACCCGTCATCTCGTGAAATTAAAATTGAGATGGACTCCAATTATGCGAAACAGCACATTTCGATAATCCGTTTCTCCAATGGCACTAGGTGCAGAAGTCAGCCCCTGCAGAATACACAACCGAAAACAAGAGAGACACAATTGGAAAGGAATAAAACCACAGAGACGCGGCTTCGCTCGCAGGTATTTACACGCCTCACGTCCCCCGTGCCGTGTCACAGAAAGTTGGCTACCACAACCCTCATTTTTTTTTGGTCCGTCGTACTTGTCCGGCGCGTCGCGGTGGACGGAAAGCCTTTCACGTCAGCTGGCCGATGCGATGACGGCTTGTTTTAATATAGCACTGCGAGTCTGCACCTCGCGGTGACAGCGGAATTGAGAGAAACACAAACGCCGCCAGGACTCATGAATAAAACGCCGGCGCTTCTGACAGCGCTCGCCGCAGAACCTACCTGCGACGGCGGCCACGCGAGGCGAACTTCATCCCACCTCAAACAGGGCCGAGGCGAAAGGCTTCCAATTACGAACCACCACTTCAAACGCCCGTCGACAATGACGGCCATCACCTATGACAGGGTTTCTCAGACTTTAGCTCCACATAACCTTTTTAAATTTCCCAGACCATGGCGAATCCCCTTAACAAAAAACTGACTTTTTATTTAAGAAAAAAAGGGTCTTTACAAGAATCAAGTTCCTATAAGAAAAGTAGAGATTCACGAGAGACACGCATGAGTTAAAAAGAGTGTGAGACAAGGTTGTAGTCTATCCCCATTAATATTCAACTTGTATGTAGAAGAAATAATAAAGGAAGTGAAAGAAAGATTTTAACGTGGCATAAGTGTTCAAGGACAAAAAAGTCAGTATGCTACGGTTTGCTGATGAACAGGTTGAGGATATTGAGAAGTTACTGAGTATCATGAACAAAATACTGAAGGAAGATTTTGGACCAAATATAAATCGAACCAAGATAAAAGTGATGAAATGAAGCAGAAATGATACTAATAATAGTAGGTTAAATATAAAAATAGTGTTAATACTATAGAAGAAGTTAGTGAATTTTGCTACTTAGGAAGTAAAATTTTAACAGATGGCCGAAGCAGGAATGATGTTAAAAGCAGAATGGCACTAGGGAAAAGAGCCTCCATGAAAAAGAGAAATCTTTTAGTTTCAAGTATTGATCTAGGACTCAGAGAGAAATTTTTTCTTTTTTCTATTTTTTTTAGTCACATTTGGCTTCTCCTATGCCATACTGTCAGCTCAGGTACGAGTTCAGTTCATCCAGTGTTTTTCAGTTTCTCCATTGTATATTTTATCTTTTAAAGTAATACTAGACACACCACAGGAAAAACATGACAAGCACACTCACACACAGCACATAAACACCCATGCCCTCGGCCGGACTCGAACCGGCGACCTTCAGCACGTGAAGCCAGAACTCTAGCTCCTACGCTACAATGGTCGGCAAAAAAAAAAGGAAAAAAAACAAACTTTTGGAACTTTGTGTGTGGAGCACATCACTTCATGGACTTTAAAAATAACAGAAAGAAGGAAAATTGAAGCATTTGAAATATGGTGCTAAAGAAGGATGCAGAAAATTAAGCGGACGGATGGATGAGAAAAAATGTTCGTGGAAGAGTCTTACACAAAGAAGAGACAGGTTGGTAGGTCATATTTTGAGACATGCTGGATTGGTTAACTTGTTAGCAGAGGGAACAGTCGAAGGTAAGAACTGCAGGGGAAGACAGAGATTAGAATATATGAAGCAGATAATTGATGACATGGTTCGTAAGGGGTATTTTGAGATGAAAAGTTTAGCGTAAGATAGGAAGGGATGGAGGATTGCACCAAACCAGTCGAGAGACTGATGACAGGAAAAGAAAGTACTTTTATTTAAAAAGTTATTAGTTATTGTGATGGATGGTCTTGTTTCCTGTAGCAAACTGAGTCGACTTTAGCAGCAATTTTGCTCATTTTCAATCTCAATTTAACATCGTGCGCCTTAAACGCTCTAGACGGCTAGTCAGCCGCCATAACGTAAATCTTGTCGTGACCTCCCTACGATCAACCGGCGAACCCGTAAGGGTTCGTGTACTCCACTTTGAGAAACCCTGACCCTCTGGAAAAGTTTCTAAGGATAAGCGAATAACGATTAATTATTATCTTTTCTTTTTTACTGATATTTTTCGAACATTAGAAGCCTGATATGGAATAAAGAGGTGCCACAGAGAAGCAAGAGAGTAATCTACATACATATTATGTGCCTATCTTGACTTATGCTGCTGAAACATGGACAATGAACAAGCGGTACATCAGCAGAGTACAAGCAAGCGAAGAGGTAGAATGGGAGTTACTAAAATGGACAGAATAAGGAATGAAGTGATTAGATGCACCATAAAAGAGGAACCCCCACAGGAAAGGGTAGAGAGGACCAGACTGAAATGATATGGACATGTAAAGAGAATGGAGAATCAGAAAATCCCAAGAAAAATCCACGAAATTAAGATACATGGTAAACGACCCAGAGGAAGACCAAGAGATGGATGGCTGAAAGAAGTGGAGGAATGTGTAAGGAAGAGAGGAGTGGACTGGAACAAAGTGGTGACAGAGAGGTGGTGGGGTGAAAGAAAGAAATGGAGAGGCTTTTGCATGAAGCAGACCCGGCCAGAGGTTGGAAACTGTTGAGGATGATGATGACGACTGCTATTTTTCGTGATGTTAATAAACTTCCTCTGATTAGATTTTCGGAGTATTTGGCTAGAGTGTATACAAATAACTCCATTTGATTTTGTTTGACGGAAATTTTTGTTGTTATGAAAAAAATTCTAAATAAAGTATAACTTCAATAACGAGTAACTATTTTTTTTTTATTGATATGTTTGGTGGTTACCTACGTTTCGTGTAAAATTTCTCTGGAATTTAATATGCTTCACTGTTTGTTACATTCCGTCAAAAATGTTTTAGGTTATGTTGTCACTTGGTTTCAGTAACTGCTACAGAAATACAGCGTAAACATTTAATTTAAGAACTTCACATTATTATTATTTATATATCTCTGCCTCAAGTTATAATTTTTATCTCTGCTACACAAAATACAATTACCTTTAGCTGCCAACGCAATTACACTTTCTTTTAACTCTATAAATTCAGATAAAATGAATTATTTATTTGGAATTTTCTTTTAACAGTTTAAACGCAAATAACGACAACACAGTTATTCATTTGGATTTTTCTGATTAGCCAAGCAGCGCTGCGGTGGCAGACAGTATAACTAACACTTCGGGAATTATCGGGACTAGCAGAAGGTTGCCGATCTATTGAAGCGCAGTCTTCAGGCTCAACACATTTTACTGATGTGGATGAGGGTGCTACTCTCTGGCGTCACGTATATTACTGTAGTGATTTGACACATTTTTAAAAAAAATTGTTACTAGTGTAAATTCGTCGTTGAGTTTTGGGTTTGGTCAAATGTCTAGAATAGTTCACTTTTTTAGAGTAATGACGGGTTGACCTGTCTGGCTAAAATACGAAGCTGACCCGTGTTTCAGCCTATGGTAGAGTTTCTTAATGTAGGATACGCGAACCCCTAGGGGTTCATAAGTTGATGGAAGGGGGTTCGTGACAAGATTTACATTATGGGGGCTGACTCACGCGTGCAATACGCTTAATGGTAATTTTTTTAACCTCGTCGTGAGAAATATATATTTTTGACATATAGTAACTATTCATTCGTTAATTAATCCAACGTTTTTTATTGTAGAAAGATGAGGCAGAAAATAATATGACAATATTAGGCGGAAAATGATTTTACTTATGAAAAATGTGGAATTTGCGATAAAAAAATATACTTGTTTTGATTTTAAATTTATTTTTGATAAAATATTAAAATCTAAATAATTATAAATTTATTTTTCCACATCCACATCTGCATCCGCTAAGATGACCTCCGTTATAACCCTAAAGGAAACAAATAAGAATCGTATGTATTGTGTGTAAACAATTAGAAAAGTTTTATCACAGAACGCAGCGTCCTGTACCAACACAGCGAAACACGGCGAAGCAAACAGTGGGGTTGAGGGCTACATCGGTTTGAACTCGGAGGATAAACGTTCGCTTAACGAGCGGAAAAATAAAATATATGACATGTCACCGCGCATCGGAAAACACGGTGGCCGGAACGGTCCGAGTGTTCAGAAAATGGACAAAACCCCTCATTATCCGCTTCCGAATTTCGTTATTGGCGGTTGTCCGGACCCAAAAATAGAAAAAGAACAACAACAACAGCGGCAGCAAAAGCGCAGTGAGCACACAAGAGGGGAAAAAAATGCTTCACAAGCAATAGAGAAAAAACTGCCGCCGAAAGCTGTGTGTTTGGAACCGCTGACGCTGTATTCGCTGTCTGCTAAATATCAGGATGTCGTGTTTACTGGTCGCCATGTGCGAGTCTTTGGTTATTAGTGCCTCTGATTAGCGTGCCTCGGACATCCGAAAATGGCAGAGCGAAGATTAATGGTGCCAACTGCTGTACTGCACGCCACCAAAAGCCGAACTGAATGTCAAAACCGTCAGCTTAAATGGTCTTTTATCATTTTGATGCGTTAACTTAACATTATTCACGCAAGCTTTCTTAGATAAGGCGCTCCACTCCGTTGAACACCTTCAACTCATAATGATGCCAGGATTAAGGTTTGCATTAAGAAACTAGTAGAATAATAATAAAATCCACTCGGGTTTCCGGCCGGATGATTTTGAATAAACACGACGTTTCGGCAGCTTGGTCTGCTGTCATCATCAGGTGTCAGGCCTCCTAACGAACTTTGTAAAGGAAATTCGGTAGGAGGCTTTGCCAGTCTAGGTGGTGGCAGTCGGCTTGCGACAGCTAGAGGCCTGACACCTGATGAAGGATTTTATTGCATCAGTCTACACTCAAACATCAAATTAGTAGAAGCTCACCTGCCCGGAAAACTTTTTTTAATTTTTTTAAATTTTTTAAATGGCATTCGGCTAATGGGGCCACTCAGCCAGGTCAATGTGATTCTTTCAATGTATTAGATTCTGCAGAGTACATTGTTACGATTAAGTGTGATCACAAGGACACTACAACACAGATACGACATTCACACAAACACGAGACCTTAAAACCCATGCCCGGATACGAACCGGCGACCTTCGGCACGTAGCCGCTACGCTACCGAGGCCGGCCGACAATTGGGTGTTGACTTATCGTTATGGAATCTTTAGTTGCCCAGTGAGAAACCTCTGGGCCACATTTAATCAAATTCAACCCAACCTTTTGTAGTAAAGTAAATATGTAGTTAGAGTTGAAAGCGGTCTGTTGCTCTTCAAATCCTTCGTCCGATCTTATATGCGCCGTATTAGTAGTATGCACCGACGCTACATCCAAACTTCAGAGGAATCGATCCCTTCCATGTATACTCGTCTGAACGATTTTAAATGCACCTTGGTTTATAACACACAGTTCCATATAAAATATAGTACGTCATGATATTTGTAAAAATCTTCCTAAATAACATGCACGAGAAGCACAGTTCTAAAATTAAGGCTAGGGTCAATAGCACAGCCACGCATACAATTATACCGCCTTCAACAATATATCTTAAGTGAAGACGAGCAATAGGCACCTGATTCTCTTTGGACCTAGTCAATAATTTGATGAGATAATATTCTTGATGTAATGTGATATTATTATTACACTTAATTAAATTTAAACTTATTTATTTATTCTTATTTTTCGATCAAATTAATTTTACTCCTTGAAATGCAAACTATACCTACAACTTAAAGGTTTCTAGCAAGCGTGGTGCGTGAGTGGTTAACGCTCTGGCCTCGCATTCAGGAGGACGGCGGTTCGAATCCCCGTCCTGGCATCCAGATTTGGGTTTTCCATGGTTTCCCCAAATCACTCCAGGCGAATACCGGGATGCTTCCTTAAAAAAAAAAAATGAAAGATTTCCACTTCCACGGGTTCAAAGACAATTGAATCATCTTTCAATTCTAAAGAAGAGGAATGTCCCTCTTTTGTATCTAGATTAACTAACTTTTTTGTGTCCATATGTCTTGTCTTACCTGCGTCACTATATGTTAAATGTGTTATTATAATATAACATAGTCGCTTCTTTTAAAATCATGTTGCACTGTAATTAAGTTTAGTAACAGAGGAATCCAACTGGATTGCCATCACATCACTACATGTAAAAGATTCAAAGATCATTGTGAGTAAAATTCTGGGCAGGATTTTCTGATCGATTTAATAACAAAAAAGCTGTTCAGTGAGTAGTAGTAAAAACGAACGTACGCAAAAAAATTTCTGCATTAACCTGCAATCGACACCAACATAGAAATACAAAGGCTCAACCGGCGCGAGCATTTTGCCTTTGTTAATTTAATTATTTTTTTGCTGCAGTTTTTACATTTGTTTTGAACTTCATTTTCTCCTAAATTATGTTCCTTTACTACGAAAGGCATTACACTGAGATACCTCAACTTTCATACTATTACCATATTCGCAATTAATGACATCTCCTTGCTAACTTACTAAAAGAAAGGAAATGTTGGGTAAACAATTTTTAGGTTCAGGTTAAATTATTTCATGCTCCACAAACATTAGTTTTTACGTGATAAAAACTATCCTATGTTCTAATCCAGACTATATTGTAACTTTTTACCAAATTCCACTTAAATCTGTTGAGCCATTAGGTCGTGATTGAGTGACAAACACCTGCCCAATAAAATTTTCGCATTTACGACAATGATTGGTGATATGTATTGTAAAAGAGATAGAAATCGTTTGATCACACCAGATTATGAAATTATAGTTTGGATGTATGTTGTTGGTTAACTTCTTGGAACACAATGTTTGAATATTTACGATCCGCAGTGTCGTTGACGAGGCATTTGGATACATTAAGAAATCGTACATTAGTTACTCATAGTTGCATCGTAAGCGCAAAAAAGATCCTTAATTATTCACGTGCCGAGGCTGTGAAGCCACACAAACACACAAATAAAAAAATTATATCACAGAACATTTACATTCCTAAAAGATGTAATTGAAACAGATGCTGCGTAACCAGCCTATAAGACTCGTACTCTTAATGAGGAGTATAGACAGTGGGGTGTGGAATTAAACTATAAAACACCAGAATGTCTGCCTTTCATTCTTCTTATATGGTCGCCTTGCATATGTACGCGGTTATTGTGGGGGATGTTTGAGCCTCCATAGGAACGTCTGGGAAAATGAACCGGGGTGGTTTTCTGTTCTCCATTGTGACAGTGTTTGTAAGTGTTGTTGTAATGTGGGTAATAATATTTATAACAATTAATTAAGTTGCAATGGAGCGCACGCTCCGGTGGCAATTTCCCTACACACCCATCTTCCTCCTTTCCTGCAACCACCTATATTAGCCCATTACAGATATTAACTTCAAATTCTTTCAACGTTTTTGGTAAATTATTCATCATTTCCCTTGGCAACTTATTCCAGTCCCTGACACCCTTATCCAAAAAAGAGATTCTTCCTACACCCTTTTGCCTGAAATCTAGTGCCAGCTTGTGGTCATGGTTATGTTTTCCCTTCTATGCAATATTTTTCATACCTACACCAATATCTTTCCATGCCTCATCACCAATATACGGCTTGCATGCTCCAATGACCCTCTTCACCCTACTCCTGTCTTGCAATGAATCCCATTCAAGCTCTTTTATCATATCTGTTACTGATTATATTCTGCGATAAATTTAGTTTTTGATATTCAAAATATGGGTCCCATACTACACTACCATATTCGAGCAATGGTCTGACCAAAATTTTGTAACCCAATTCCTTTACTTCTTTCGTACATCCCCTCATCACTATCTCCAACAAGTGCAGAATTTTGAAATGGCCGACCACCTGTTCAATGTGTCTTGCCCAGTTAAGCTTGTTATCAAATTTAATGCCACGATATTTACATTTCAAGTAATTATTTCCCCACCTTATAATCAGAATCAATCTTTAGTTTTTTATTTGTGTATTTAATAAGCTGACTCTTCTTTGCATTTATCTTCATCCCATGTTTACCAGCCCAAATAGATACCCTATCCAGATCGCCCTGCAGCTGTTTTCAGTCATCTACCGTTCTGATCCTTTTATACAGCATTATGCCATCTGCAAACAATCTAATTTATGATAGTAAACAAACAACACAATTATTCATTAGAATAATGATCAGCAATGGTTAGAATACACTACCCTGTGGCACTCCCATTTTTACTTCCACTTCTTTTGATACTGCATTTCCTCCCTAACTTTCTGTTTTCTACATTCTAAAAATTCTTCTACCCAGAAAATCACTTTGTCATCCATTCCAATAGTTTTTACCTTATTTACTACCATTTTATGGCTCACTCTGTCAAACGCCTTTGACAGATCTAGTGCTACACTATCAACTTGACCTCCCTTGTCCATTTCATCTGAAATATCTTGCATATATGGCACCAACTGATATTCGCATGAATATCCTTTCCTAAGGCCATGTTGCCTACTTGGAAACAGTGATAGTGTGAGTGTGTACAGTGTAGAGTGTTGTTTGTGTTGTGGACGAAAAATGGAGCTGTTGAGATCCAGTGCCGGCCCATTCAGGCCTACTCCTCCGAAAGGTACCTAGAGGGCTGCCACGATTAATGCCCCCATTCGGCGGACGAATTTCAATCAACAGTGTCGTGTGCCCTCACTCCATACACACTTCGTTGTACAATCTAGTGATTAGTAACTGTGCGCCGGACACCATCACTGTGTCGCAGCTAACTGAGCTAACGGCGGTGCTGTCTTTGATCACCGAAGTAAAACCCAAATTAGAGGAATGGAATACCATGAGAACTTGTGGCGAATTAAAATAACTTGGATATGTTTTCGGTATTAATAATAAAAAAAATCTCTTCAAGGTCTTAATTTAGGCCTGGAGACTTATAATTGCTACAAAAACAATGAGTGTCACAAAAGAAAGAATGCAGTTCACTGACGTTGAAGATTTTTTTTTTTTTTAAAATTTGATGATGGAACATCAGAAAGAGATGGGGCTCAGAAAAGGGTAGTGTATTTATGTATAAAACTGTCAATATGAATACTGAATTATTGAATTGAAATGAAAGGTAGCATTTCCAGCAGAAAAAGCGTATAATGAATGCAGGAAGCCACGGTTACAAGACAATACTTGAGAAAATATGTTTAAACTAAAGAAGAATAACAGTTTGGATGGGTAAACAGGCAAATACTGTATCCAACCTCTGAAAAGGTTTTAAAATGTGGAAAATTCTTTACAGTTGATGGATTAGAGGAGTGATTCAGTGAAATCAGTTCGAGAAATGGTAGTGTGAATCTACTGAGATGAGCACTAAGTCACTATGAAATATTATAAACTCTTGAGGGTTTTGAATTTTTACCAGAAAGGTATTGATATAACCATGAAAGAAAGGTTCCGTCTATTTATAACTAAATTATGGATTTTATTGGGATAGTAATAATAAAATGGACAATTTAACACGATATTACATAACAAATCTTAGGATTTATCAAACATCTTGCAACATACCAAATTAAAGGTTTATTGAATACTAAAACAAAAACGATTTGTGGTTAAAAAAACAAAAAAACTTTTGCTGCCCCATTTGAAAGGAGTGAAATAAACTTTTTTTTGGAAGATACGTTTCATAAAAAATTGAAAATTTTGTGTAAGATAGCATTTTACAGTCAAAAACTTTTTTTTATCATTGAAGTACGAAATCATCTAAAATTTCAAAGGTTTGAACTCTCGATTTCATGTTAACAAAGGCGCATCATGGTGAACGGCAAAATAACTCAGGTTTCACATTATACATCTGCTTTGTTAGTTCCCTGATCACAGTTTGCGTATGGAGGGCCTCTTCTTGCTTGATACACTGTAAACGTTGATATAGTGTCTTCTTCAATAGAAATAAAAACTACCAAGTAATTCACAGGTATAAATTCACACATAATACTTGAGAATAATGACTGAGGGAAGCTTCGCCAGTATCAACAGTAAGAACATTTTACAGTATTTTTGATCAAGGTGCGGATGCTATGGGGTAACACAGAATTTCGGCTCTGCTCTCATAAATGTTTTATACCGCGCCCGTTTCAGTCTGCAAACTTCGCTCCATGATACGCAGCCCGATATTTGCTTTCTTATTACGTACTTTATATGTTGACTTTATTCTCTATCTTTATCTCCATTTTTTAAAGAGTTTATTCTCCCTTGAATAAATTTTTTTTCTGCGGTGGATGAATCGTTACTACTAATCCCATCCTTTTGAACGAAACGTTCTGACAGACCATTTCTTCCGATTTGCTTAGCTTAATACCCTTGTTATTAATTAGTGCACATAATCCAGATTTTATAATCTGCGTATTTGGATTGTAGTTTTAGTCCAAGATCCGGATGCATGATTTCTATGTCCATCTGTTATTTGATTAGAATGCAATTATTATGTATAATTAATTATTAGTAGTAGAATACGATCAAACCGACTGCCTATAAAAATATGGCCGCGAGTATTTTTAGTAAAATTTTCAAAAAATATTTTATTTCAAAAATATATATATATTTTTTGATAATTTTATTAAAAATACTCTCGGCCATATTTTTATAGGCAGCCGGTATAAAAATATGGCCGCGAGTATTTTATTTCATTTTCAGGGAGAAAAAATCAGTATGCTCCGATTTGCTGATGACAGTCTTGTTAGCAGAGAGGGCTGAGGATATTGAGAAGTTACTGAATGGCAGGAACAAAATACTGAAGGAAGATTTTGGACTGAATATAAATCAAAGCAAGACAAAAGTGATGAAATGTAGCAGAAATGATACCAATACTAGTAGTTTAAATACAAAAATCGGATCGGAGGCAATAGGAGAAGTAAGTGAATTCTGTTACTTGGGAAGCAAAATTACAACCGATGGCCGAAATAGAAATGATGTTAAAAGCAGAATAGCACTAGCAAAAAGAGCTTTCATGAAAAAGCTTTTAGTTTCAAATATTGATCTAGGAATTAGAAAGAACTTTTTAAAACTCTTTGTGTGGAGCACAGCACTTTATGGTAGCGAAACATGGACTTTAGGAATACCGGAAATAAAGAAAATGGAAGCATTTTAAATGTGGTGCTACAGAAGAATGCTGAAAATTAAGCGGACAGACAAAGTAAAAAATGAACGAGTTTTGGAAATGATGGGTGAGAAAAGAAGTTTGTGGAAGAAGTTTACAGAAAGAAGAGACAGGTTGGTAGAACATATTTTGAGACATGATGGATTGGTTAATTTGTTAGTGGAGGGAACAGTCGAAGGTAAGAAATGTAGAGGAAGACAGAGATTAGAATATATGAAACAGATAATTGAGGACGTGGGCTATAAGGGGTATGTAGAAATGAAGAGGTTATCACAGGATAGGAAAGGATGGAGGATTGCGTGAAACCAGTCAAAAGACTGACGACAGCAAAAAAAAAAAAAAAAAAAAAAGAACGTAAAAAGTTTAAGTTGCCTATGTAAACGGAGCGTGGTGAGTGAGTGGTTTACGCTTAAGCCTCGCATTCGGGAGGACGGTGGTTCGAATCCATGTCCGGGCATCCAGATTCGGGTTTTCCATGGTTTTCCCAAATCACTCCGGGTGAATGCCCGGATGCTACCTTCAAAAAGGCCATGGCCGAATTTCTTCCTGATCCTTGTCCCCAATCCCATCCCGTCTCTAATGACCGTGACGTCAACGAGGCGTAAAGCCATAAATAAATTAAAAAAAGGCTATGTAAAAGTGCCCGCAAATAGAGGTTTCCAGCTGTTAAATATATGTAGGAGCGATAGTTCGCGCACCACACAGTCTGTCGGGCGCTGTCTTTAACAGCTGGCGGCACATATTTGCGACCACTTTTAAATAGGCAAGTCAAACTTTTTATGTTCTTTACATATTTGAAATGATTTTGATTTTTTTTAAAAAGTGAACTAATTTTTTAAAAAAAATAATTAAAAATACTAGTGGCCATATTTTGATTGGCAACCCAGTAGAATCGAATTCTGCTATTAATAATTATAAAGAAAAGTTGCATTTCAATCAAATAACAGATGGATGTAGAAATCATGCAGCCGGATATTAGGCTATATTACATTGCGATACAGTTTAAACTATTTGCGTGCGTCTGAAGTTCCGTAATATTGCGTCAGTAGTTACTTAATTTTTTGTGTCCGAACATCATTATCATCTTGTCCAAATATTTTTGAATAAAAATCTGTCTTCTAACAACTGTTTTTTATTGACTTGTATCTACCAGACGCGTTTCGCCCTTCTGGAGTGGGGCATCGTCAGTGGCTATAAATAACATAATATTATCATCATATTTGTGTATGTGAATTATGTACATTAATTATATACATATGTTCATGCTTTAAAATTTTAACGTCTGTATGTTCAATCTGCTATAATTATTCTATATATTGTTTTATAGTATCCGTGTTCAAACATAAATTCACTTCTTAATACTAAATTATCTATGGTTACAATCTTTATGTAAAAATATTTATGCAACAACTGCGGAACATGGCCTACAACAAGATCTTGTCCAATGTTAGACAAATTTGTCGATATCTCTTCATGTCTATAAGTCGTCGAGTGTTGTTGAATATTGGCACTGCTGGATCTGCTGTTCTCCACACTCACATCTGTCTACTGTTGTCAGACCCCTTTATACACGTTAGCTTTTATTGGGACCAGTCCCGTTCTTACACCGTTCACGATTCTCCTTTTTCCCAGTCCAATTTTGTGCGAGAAGGTTCTTCCTCGGAGATTGGCTACCAGTTTGGAGGATACGTTTATGCGATTTAGAAAAGGAGTCCTGGAGATTAGCCCTCTAGGTGCAGGCCTGGTATGCTAAACATTACGTGCCTCTCATCGAACCTTTGTTTGAATCGCTCTGCGTACTGATGTGAGTTATGGCGTAGTTTCGGTTCATCAAAACCAGCTGCTTTGTGCAGTAGGAGTACTAGGGTTGGTTTCATGCACCCAGTCACATCCCGACAAGTTGGATTGATTCTAAACACGGCTTGCATACTGTGCAGATGTACCACATTTACTGCAACATAACTTTTTTATGATATTTTCCCTGGTGTGTACTTTAGCTGCAGTTATATGAAAGTGATTCTTGTAAGTAAGACTTCTTTCTATAGTGACGCTTGAAATTTTAATTGGCCTGCTTGTTCGAATGAAACATCAAGAGAAGATTACCTCAGTGAAAGCAAAGTAAAACAAACTTTAAAAATATACGTTATTCCTACGTAATTTTATTTTTAACCCTGGCTCAGGCCGTATAGACCGCGATAAATGTGGAAGTAGTTATTTTCGAGCAGCAATGATACAGAAAGTTTTGACTAATTTGAAAGTTAGCCTGGGCAAAAATGACAACTGCCTCTCGTCAACCGTTGCTTTGGTAGGTATCTTTATGTGGGGAATTTTGAAACTGGGGTGGTTTTCTTCTTGCTGTCGTCAATAATGGAACGTATTTACATATTCATTGTTTTTGTGGGTAACTGTGACGTGTGTATGTACAGAGTACTGTATTCTGAATCAGTGACAAATGGAAGACAGGAGAGAGTGAAACCCGTCACTGGCCCATTCAATCCTATTCTCCCGGAGATCTGGGGGTCGCTAGGCGATCAGGTGAAAATCACCATCAATACTGTCGTATGACCTCACATCATACGCAGTGTGGAGATAATTGGGATTTAAGTCATGAGTTTGGTACACAATCTGGCGGTAAAGAGTTGTGCACCTCCACCTCTTCTACCCTGCCAGCCCAGTCTTGATGTTGAAACTTTCTTATCTCTTCCAGGAATCGAACTACGGTGTCGCAGCCAACGGGGTAAGGGGGTGGACCCTATTGGATCTGATCATACCGAGCATGGTGGGTGAGTGGTTAACGCTCTGGACTCGCGTTCGGGAGGACGTGTGTTCGAATCCCCATCTGGGCATTCAAATTTAGGTTTTCCATGGTTTCCCCAAATCACTCCAGGCGAATGCCAGGATGCTTCCTGGAAAAGGCCATGGCCACATTCATTTCCGTTCGTTGTCCCCCATCCTTTCTCGCCTCTAATGACCTCGATGTCGACGAGAGGTAAAGCCATAATCATAAAAATTTTCATTATTTCCTGTAATTAAGAACTTGTCTAATGTTTCCACTGTGTAATTAGATCCAGGGTTTGTTATTTCCTGAAGCAATAGCGGTATGTTTTCTGATTCGTATAATTTCTTTTCGAGCTCTGTACAGTTACATTGATGTTACTACACTGCAATATCAAACTTTTGTTTTGTATTTCGCTAGCCCGTTTGCTGTCACTGAAGATTCATATTTATCACTTACTAAAACTGAGTTTAATAATTTATTTTTGATTAGACCGCTAATGTCAACCTCAGCAGTCTACTGAATATGGTGGTAGTCTCACTTTAGAGAGGTCACCGGTTCTAGTCCAACTCGGCGCTTGCGCTCTTTTATTTGAATTTTCTCTTCGTCTTGCGTTTTCATTATCGCCAAGCAGATTAATGCCAAAAAATAATTAACAGACGTCTCTGAGAAGGTTTTTAACAAAGTAGATACAAAATTGCTGAAAGAAATCATTTAAAAATGGATATCTGAAACATATTATAGAATAAGTGAGGAACTTATCTTTTAATACGAAGATACTGCTGAAAGATCAAACTAGCAGAAGTTATTATCAATTAACCAAGGTGTGAGACAGAGTTGCAGTCTATCCCCGACACTTTTAACATATATTTGAACGATGCCATCAATATACGACGTGTGTTCAATAAAAGACCGAACTAATTAAATAGCGCGACAACGGCTGCAGATAAAATTCTCCGACTACCGTGCACAATAATGACATCTCTTGGCAAGAGATTGCCACTTGCCGCACTCCGGTCACTGCATTAGTTTACGAGTGACAGCCAGTTGAGTGAGGTCGTGCGCAGAGTGCTCGTCGGATTAGTGAGAAAGCGAGAATGAAGGAATTGGAGGAGCAACGCGTCTGTGTGAAATTTTGTGTTAAACTTGGGAAAACTTTTACTGAAAAACTTCAAATGCTTAAACAAGCGTACGGGGATTATTGTATGAGCCGAACGCAGTGCTATGAATGGTTTAAGCGCTTTAAGGAGGGCAGGAGTTCGGTTACCGAAGATCCAAGATCTGGTCGACCTTCCACATCAACAGATGACCACTATGTTGAGAGGGTTCGCACTGTGATTCGTGAAAATAGCCGTTTGACTGTCCGTGAGGTTTCTGAAGAAGTTGGCATAAGTGTAGGATCTTGCGTTCACATCCTGACAGAAAAACTTGGAATGCATCGTGTCAGTGCAAACATGGTGCCGCGCTTGTTGCTTATTGCTTGAAAAATCAAATGAGAACGAAAACTTCCTCAAGAACATCATAACAGGCGATGAAACATGGCTTTATGGGTACGATGTGGAAACGAAGAAGCAGTCTTCAAAATGGGTGGGGAAAGGATCTCCTCGACCAAAGAAAGCGCGGATGAGTCGGTCGAACATCAAGGTGATGATGGTCGTGTTTTTTGATTGCAAAGGGTTTGTGTATCATGAATTTGTACTACGTGGTCAAGCGGTAAACAAGGAAGTCTACCAGAAAATTCTGAAACGATAGAGAGATGCTGTGCGTAGGGAAAGGCCTGAACTGTGGGAGAATCAGTCGTGGATTTTGCACCATGATAAAGCACCCGCTGACGCATCGTTGTTTGTCACGAATTATCTGGCAAAACATCGCACTCTCGTTGTGCCTCAGCCATCAAATTCTCCATACTTGGCTCCGGCAGACTTTTTTCTCTTCCCAAAATTGAAAACCACTTTGAAAGGACGTCGTTTCCAGACAATAGAAGAAATTCAAGACAATGCCATGAGAGAATTGCGCGCCATCGGAGAAATTGAATTCCAGGAGCCATTCCAAAACTGGAAGAAACGGTGGCAACGGTGTACTGATAGTAAAGTAGATTATTTTGAAGGAGACAGTGTGTAAAAGTTTGTATGATGAGCAATAAAGCAATTACAGCAGAAGTTCGGTCTTTTTTTTTGAACACACCTGGTATAGCAGAAAAAATATTTAACGAGGGGTTCAGACTTATTCACAAGGAGAATCCTTAAAAGTACTTTTATTTCCTCACGATCTGCTGGTGATAGAGGATACTTAAAATGGATTATAAAGAACTATCTAGAAATTGCAAGCTTGATCAGAGCTCTACAACCTGAAGATATCCACGAAGAAAACAAAAATAATGTCTTTGTGCGGTTGCGACCCTGTCAGAACAAAAATAGTCGTAAATGGTCAAACGGTTGAACACGTTTCGAACAATATCTACCTTGGCTGTGACATCACATACAGTGTAACTCATGATATTGATATTAGGGTGAACAAGTATCAGATGATCTGTGGA
>CM061919.1:254701553-254741553 GCA_031002005.1 Vandiemenella viatica
GATAACCTGGCAAGATGGCACTATCTCGAAGATGTAAATACTGCTTGTGGGTGTTGGGTAGATTTTGTTTGTTTGTTTGTTTGTGTGTGTGTGTGTGTGTCGTTTGCCTCAGCGGCTGTCTAATTTGACCCCACTCTCATTGGTAGTTTTGTCAGTGTGTTCAGGTTAGGGTTGGTTTTGGGGGCACAATTTAATACACTTTAGGCGGAAAAACCATGACTGTGGTCATCATAGATGGCCTTTCGTGAAAAAAAACCACTGAAGTTCGTCTTGAATTTTATATTGCGTTGTAAATTATGCTGAGCGGTTCTGTGTGTTTATGCCACGTTCTTGGCATTACCGTGCCCAGGGTGGCGAATATGTCAATTTTGTGTCTTCTTGCTTTTATATTTTCTATGAATTTGTTGGTTAGGTAGCATAATTTTGTATTTATTCTCTCTGTGTTTGTTGCCAAATGAATGTGATCTGTTGGTGTGGGGCACAACAGACCATTCAGCATTTATACAATTGTCCGCAGTGTCCATCAATCTGAACTCTGCAAGACCTCCTTCACGCCAGTGACAATGCCATATAACTTGCTGGCCTTTGGTCGTACGTAATATGAATTCATTGGCGTTCATTGATACCATTTTCCTTATATGTTTTTGTTTTGTTCTGTTATTGTTAATACTGTTTGTATCAATTGTAAAAGCAGCGTTTTTGACACGAAATAATAATAATAATCAGAAATTTTAATATTGATAACTCTAGATAATATGGGTAATAGGGAAAAATCTAACTTTTAGTAACTATATAACTCCGAAAAGATTTACCAATGGTACTATCCCTATTCACTCTGTGAGCATGTTTTGACGATCAAGATATCCAGTGAATGAAACTAGGGCACTGTTAAACTATGCGACAATGTGAGTTTAGGAACATTTTTTTATGTGATGGCAAAAGTTGGTAGGGCCAGTGGAGAGCTGTTTATAGTCATGTTATAGTCTCGTGCCGCACATTAGCTGCTCACAGCGGGATGCCCGGTGTTAATAAGGCAGCTTAGCAAAGCTCTGAGCAAACGAGAGACTCAGCAGGAACAATTAGCAGGCTCATTACGCCGTATCCGCTGCTGAGTCTCACATGGCGGAAACTAGAAATCCCTCCCAAATGCCACGACCATCTCGCTGTCTCACACACTAACAGAGAGAGAGAGAGACTCACCAGAGTGTTCAAAACGTTCGAGGATGAAGTAAATTAGCTTTTAACGCCTTCGAAAATGACGGCTTGAAGGCACAATTCTGGCAATTCATTACTTCGATTTTTTTTTTTTTTTTTTTTTTTTTTTTTTTTTTTGTGGCTTTATGCCTCGTCGACCGCTAAGGTCATTAGAGCCGGGATGGGACTGGGGACAAGGAACTGGAAGGAATTCGGCCATTGCCCTTTTTGAAGGAAGCATCTCGGCATTCGCCTGGAGTGATTTTGGAAAACCATGGAAAACCCGAATCTGGATGCCCGGACGGGGATTCGAACCCGCGTCCTCCTGAATGTGGGGCCAGAACGTTAACCCACCACGCTAGGTCATTACTTCGAGCTGATAGAGAATATAGTGGACATATCTACATCGAATATAAATACCTTGTAAGCCCGACAAAAAGGATCATCCATAAACTACGTGGCTCGGTCTTTGGGGGGGGGGGGGGGGAGGAAGTTTCCGAGGTAGGTCACGTAGCTTTCCATTCTTATTATTTGTCACAGTTATAATGAGGTACAGAACACAAAACAGCATGTGAATATTTATTTCCGTCATTCATTTTTCTCCATGTGTAATTTACGATAGTCCGACAAGAGAAAACAGTACAAAAAGCCTTCTGGAATCAAGACAGAAAAATGTTACGCGCTTCGCGGGGAGAGAGGGGGGAGGGTGGGAAGGGATAGGATAGAGGTAAACACCACGTTGGTCTATGTAGGGGGGGGGGGCGGGGGTTGCACGTTAGCATCCGTTATGTTTGAGCGTGTTTTGTGTTTGGTCAATTTCATTTTCGAAAAAAAAGCCATTCGCAGTAAGTTGACCCGAAAGCGCTAATAATTTTTTGTGCCAGATTTCTCAAATTGGGAAATTTCTCTTTTGTGACGAAAGTGTTATAAAAATCTATTTTCAATCGTGATGTTTCAAAAATGTGTTTTAGTTCAATATTTCACTTTAAGTCAACCAGGCCCATTTGGAGATATTTGGGACCGACTTGATTTCTACATGAAAGGGAGGTGAATATATTTTAAAAAAATTGTTGTGTTTGTCTAACTCTAAATTACTGAATAGGCTTTCAAAAGCAGCTTTAAGTTTTCACTTTGGCCATTACAAAATAAATATATTTTGTAAAAGTGTGATGAATCTTGGGGGTCGGAAAAATGTTTATGGTGGGCCGCGGGTTGGCCACCCCTGGTCTAACTGCTGAAAAAGTGACTCGTAATGATATTCAGCGCTGTTTATAGTTACGATGATGTTGATAGGTCTACTGTAAATCGATGGGTTGCAAAATTTAGTGAATATAAGACTGTAAATGCCGTAACTGTTGATGAAAAACGCAGTGGTCGTCCGATCAATGCTACAGACGATAAATATCGCAAACTCGTCTGTTCGATTCAAAATTACCGGCGAATCTTTCAGAAGCCTATCGCAAACCATACTGGAATATCTAAGGAACGTGTCCGCTTCATTATTGAACAATTAGGATACGGTGAAATCTGTTCGTGATTAGTACCTCGCGCGCACCTGTAGGAGCTCTGCAAAACCCTTTGTATGAACGAATTCCACACCCTCCTTACTCCCACTGGCGATTTTTATGTTTTTCTCTATGCTCAAGATAGACCTCAAGGGTAATCGTTACATCTCGGACGATGAGGTGAAGGCAGCTGTCAAATCCTGGATTCGAGAAAAGTCGGAAAAATTTTTCATGGACGGAATTAAAAAACTTGTTACACTTTGTGAGAAATGTGTTAGCCTTAATGGTGTCTATGTTTAGAAATAAATATTTGATTTTGAAGCTAAGTATTTGAACTTTAATTTAATTTTTGCCCGCTAAGCTATTTTTTATTAGTGTTTTATAAGCATGTGTGCATTTCTTTTCGGTCTACCCTCGTACGTCATTAATTATCTGCTTAATATATTCTAATATCTGTTTTCCTCTACAGTTCTTACCTTCGTATAGCAGAGTAACCAATTTAGAAAGTTTTAAAATGTAATCCATATATTTTCTTTTTGTTAGACTCTTCCACAAACTTCTTTCCACATATATCGTTTAGAAAACATGTTTATTTTGTACTTTACCTGTCCACTGTACATATGAAGTGAACACAGATTCCTTCATATTACTGTTTCTATCTTTGTTCTTATGATACCATGCTCGATTCCGGACATAGGCAGTTATCATGGTGAATGTACCCATTCATGTAAACTCTGTTCGTTAGATGAACGTGAGTGGTTACCCGTTGCTTAACCCAGTGTTCGTATGTCTTACATTACTATGGTGGTGTGTGTTGATGGTTTACAGTCAGAATTTAGATGGTTTGCAGATGACATGATGGTATATGCTAGGATAAAAACACGAGAAGACTGTGAAAAGTTACGGGGCAACCTGGATAGAATATCTAAATGGGTAGGTCAGCATTGAATGACGATAAATGCCGAGAAGTGTCAGCTTATTGCGTATACAGATAAAAACTAAAGATTGTTTATTAATATCGGGTGGGATCAGAATTACTTGTTGAAACCTTGAAATTTAAATATCTTGGCATAACGTTTGATAATAAACTCAACTGGGCAGAGCACATTGGGCACGGGCAGGTTAAGGTTATGAAATCCTTCATTTACTGGAGAGGGTGATGAGAGGATGTACCAGAGAAGTTAGGGAGTTGGGTTACAAAACTTTGGTCAGACCATTGGCTGAATACGGTGGAGTAGTTTGGGACCCACATTTTTTGTATTGGTTAGTTGGAGGGCGTGTAAAGAAGAGCAGCTAGGCAGCTAGATTTATTTGTGCAAATTATCGCAGGACCCAGTCAGTAACTGATATGATAAGGGAGTTGGATTGGGAATCATTGGAGGTAAGGAGGAAAGTGGGAATGTACAGGGCATATGTTGGTGATGGGGCTTAGAGGGATATTTGTCAAAGAATTAGTAATAGTGCATGAAAGGGGAAAGGCGACCAAGGCCACAAGTTGGCGCTTGATTTCATGCATAAGAGAGTGGGAAAAACTTTCTGTTGTGGGTAAAGGTGTCAGGAGTTAGAACAATTTACCAAAATCGCTGAACGAATTTAAGATTAAAATTTGTAAATTGTAACTGTAGATGGGTGAGGAATTTATCACTCAAATTATATAAGATAATTTAAAAAATAAAATAACAAAGGTGTAAATAGATGACTTAGGGAATTGTCACCGGAGCGTGTGCTCCATAGTAATTAAATTAAATTAAATTTATAAAAACCGTCAAGAATATATAAAACTCTACATGTAAAATGTTATATTTATAAGGGCTGGTGAAATGGTCCCTCGAAAGCAAACAAACAATAAAAAAAGTTTACCAACCCGTAAACTGTGCTGGTTTACTTAAAAATAAAAATTAGCACAAGGTTTACTGAGTACACGGATAGATAGAGTCATACACTTTTGTTATATCCACTAAGTAACTCTTCAGGATCGTATTCACCCAAAAGAAGTTAATTTCAAGCGAGAACAGAATTCTTCCGTTTATTCGCAGCAGTTGCTGTAGCATCAGGCGGTAAATTTCCTCTTGGTTGCGCATCCTTGCCCTCGCTTCAGAAAGCCGTTAGTGACTTTTTGCGAAAGCCTAGCAGGAAGGCCAGCTGTGGGAGTTGGTAGCTTGGTTTTTCTTTGCTGCAATCAATGTTTATCTACCCTGATTTTGTTACTTAGTTAACTTACGACTGAGAAGTTAATAAATATAATGACTGAAAATGCCAACGGAACTAAATCAAGACAGAAGTGATGAAATGTAGCAGAAACGATACCAATAACAGTAGATTATATATATAAACATCGCATCGGATGCAATCTGAATTTTGTTACTTAGGAAGTAAAATTACGAGTGATAGCAGGAAAATGTTAAAAGCAGAATAGCACAAATGAAGAGAAATCTTTTGATGCAATGTCGTTGTAGGCCATTTTTTCGCATTTGTTCCCGTAAATTAAATGATAAAATTACGCCAATGCAACTCATCGAGGCGTCATAAGCGACGAATCTATTTTCAAATTTTACATTGAGTTTACAAACTTATTGTATGATGTTGAAGATAATTCTGAATTGAAACATTTTCTGATTATTTACAACTTACTATTTACATTAGTTGTTTCCAGGTTCGTAACTTCACATCTCTGCTTTTTCTCCAAATCATGTTACCGCTAAAGCCATTTGTCTTGGCTGCTGCATACTGGATATAAAAATTGCGTCTGTCACTACTCATTCTTTTACGGTCACCATCTTCTTTAGTTAATGTCAAGTTTCGAAACTGCATGGGTGAGTGATGTTTTGCTACTTCATTTACAATTTTATGTATATTGTGTGAGTGCATGTATCTGTTAGGTTTATTTATTTATTGCTCTTATTGTACCTTCCTTTCTGTGGGTTTAATATATGTTTACCAATTTGAACAGTGTTTGGTTTTGTTAGGTTTATGTAGTCTTTCAGTACCTGCTTGCAATAATCAATAAAAAATCTAGTTCTTGTAAAGAAATTGGAAAACCTTATGTGTAGTACCTAACACTTTATAATAGCGAAGTATGAACTTCAGGAACTCCATAAAGAAAGAAAATCGAAGCATTTGAAAACTGGCGCTGTCGAAGGATGCTGAGAGTTAAGTGGACAAATAGGATATGAAAACGATGGGTGATGAAAGAACATTTGTTTAAGAGTTTTACGGAAATGAGATATAATTTAAGAAAAAAAAACTGGTTAATTTGTCAGTGGAGGGAAGTCGAAGTAAGAACTGTACAAGAAGACAGAGATTCGGCTCACAAGTAAAAATTTTATTAGTTGGAAATGAAATAATAGAAGAACGTACACGATACATTGATAAAATAACATACAAATTATAAGCACAGTCTTTCTCTGTACTGAGAATTGATTAGCCGAGTGAGCATGGTGTTAATACTGTACAAGATTTTACGGTGATTAAAAAGTCTCCTTCGCTCTGTTTTCACCAGAAGATGGCGACTGATTTTTGATCACTCAAATATCGTGTGTTTATACCATGTTCATTTGGTCAATTACCCTAGGGCATTATACTAACACTAGATGTTTCCAAGGTATTCGAACAGAGTGATGTATAAAATGATGTTAAGTGAGATGAAAACCACTGGAGAGGTCGAAATAGTTACTTCTTGGATAGAAGATAGGAGAATTCTTAAAAGGTAAAAAGCAAAGCAATAGGTAAAGAACATATAGTATCATGGGAGGTGGAAGAGAAAATCGGTGTGTTGCATGGAAGTGTATCGAAATAATTGCTGTTCATTATTCTTAATGATTGTTTGGTTGGTTTACTATCAGAAGTTAGGTTGTTTCCAGGTGGCGTAATGACATACAACACGATAAAATCGAGAGTAGATTGTGAACAGCTGCACGGTGACCTGGAGAGGATATCTAACTGGGTGGATCAACATGGGATGAAGATAAACGTAGAGAAGAGTCAGCTTATGAGGTACACAGACAAATAACTGAAGGCTGATTATGATTATAGGGTGGGGAAGGAATTACTTGCAAAATAGTTATTAAGGTATAAATACCGTGGCATAATGTTTGATGGTTGACTCAACCTTACGGAACACATTGGACAGGTGGTAGGGAAAGGTTTTAAAATCCTTCATTTATTGGATAGGATGTTCCAGAGGAATGTACCAGAGAAATGAGGAAATTGGGATACAAAACTTTGGTCAGACTAATGATTGAAAAAGGTAGTGCAGCATGGAATTTACATATTAGGTTTCAAATACCTGGAATTGGAGGTTGTGCAAAGGAGGACTGTTAAATTTATTTGTGTAAATTACCGCAGAATACAATCAGTAACTGATAAAAGAGTTTGAATGGGATACATCGGAAGACAGGAGAAAGTTGAAGAGAGTTATGGGAATGTACAAGGTGGTGAGACTTGGGAAGATATTGGTGGGAGAGTTAGGAGTAATGCTTGGAAGGGAAGAGATGGCAATGACCACAAGTTGGCATTCGATTTCAGACATAAGGGTGTGGGAGACTCAAGAATCGGAATTAATTACCAAGGGAATTTATGAATTATTTAGAAAAGACCTTAAAATAATTTAAAGTTAAAATTCATAAACTGTTGAAGTAAATGGATGGAAGGAATTTAGAATCCAATAATATCGCAATTAAATTAAACATCTGAATCATAGGCGCAATTATCAGATCACACATTTCTAGTCACATTTTGGCCGCATCAGCTGCATTTGTTTTGTGATGACCAGCTCTTTTCCACATTGGCATATAGTTTGAAAACATGTGACTTGTAGCCACTATACGAATGGATGAATGTTTAACAATTGGAAGACACTGAGTCAGAATATAAGATTCCATAATAAGTACACTCTCGCAGTTGGTGGGGGGAACTAGGATATTGATTGATAAGCTTTGCGTTGGAATAATGTTGGCGACCGAAATAAGAACAATTTAACACTCGTTTATTGTTTGATGGTTACCGAGCAAAGTAAATGAGTTTATCCAAATCTAAAAAATACTTCCGTGCAACAAACACACACTAGATAAAGAAGCGCTGCTTCCGCTTGGAATGATTTCGCTCACGTAATGTTTAGAGCGACGTTGCAGAGTCGTTTCTGTAAATGCTCTGCTAATTTCCGAAGGAAGTCCAACTGCGATGCTGTCATATATTAAAATAAAAAGTTATAGACGAGTTTCTCGTTTACCAAACTACGTGCCTCTTGAAGAGTTTGAGGATTAACTAAAATATCAAACCTTACTTTGAGTATAAATGAATCAACAGCCGGAAGAACGCCAACTTTGTAAAACTTCTTTATTAATCTCATGAATTATCGAGGACGTGAAACTTTAATAATCACGTCTGCTTCAATGATTAATTAGTAATAGGTAATTAGTCTTATAGCAGGAACTAAGTGTTGCCATCTTCTTTTCTGTGTGTTAAGTGCGTTTTTGTTTTTTAAATTAATATTTTATGAGTCAGAAATTCCGTATCTTCCAACATTGACCTAGGTCACCACTTATAAACCATTTTTCATCCCCAGGACTAGAAAATGTAAAAAATAATTATACCGAGCACTAACTTACATTGTCTTAATTTTTACGATATGTGTATAATATTAACATTTGTTACACATTGTATTGTATCATTATATCATTGTAATTCTAAAAGTATTTTCGAAATTTCTTCAAAACCATTGTTATGAAATTGCAAGGGAATTATTAAAAGTGAATTAAATGTGAACGGAGATATTCCCGGCGTATAAATACAACATAGTCTGCTCGTGTTTGCGGCCGGATATTTTCATGAAACGATGACAACGTTTCGACAACTCCTCTGTTGTCTTCATCAGGTAATCGTATCCTGCTATCGAGATTCTGCGCGATCATAGCAATTCTCGATAGCATGATACGATTACAGAGACAGCAAAGGAGTTATAGAAACGTTGTTACCGTTTCATGAAAATATCAGGTGAATTATATATTGAACATACTCCTACTATTCATTAAACAAAGAAATAATAATTTTATGAATCAACAAAAGGAGACAGATTTATTTTTTTAGAAAATGATCAAAACAGGAACAACAAAATATATTACTATCCTAAGAATCTAGCGGTTCTTTCTATAAATATCTGGTACTAGCCTCGTACCCGCGACTTCGTACGCGTGGATTAAGATTTTTTAAATATAGTAAGTTGTTGGTAACGAAGGATTAGTCCCAAACAATATCGAGTCGGCATAATATGACAGGAAAGCTATCGCTATATCATTCTACCGTCGAACCTGCCTCTTGAAGGGAATTAATTTCCAACATTTTTCTGTCACTATTCAATAAGATCTCAAAATTTCGTGACTACAACTGTTAATCATACTGGAAAAAATATCCTGTGCCCTTCATACACATTTCCTTATAAAATTACATCACAACGATATAGCCATTTAGTCGTCAAAACGTAACAAAAAGACAGAGAATTACTTCCGTATTTATAATAATATTACTGTGGTTCACACTCACACACTGACTGCGAACAACACCTGAGGGATCATTACAACGTAAAAAAGTGTACACCTACAACATTGCAAGACTACCTACGATTTGCCTCGCATTGCGCCCCTAACTTTCTAATATCTACAGTTTAACATTCAATACGAATAACCTACGACCCAGGCTTGACTCTTACGATGAAAAACAATTTTTAAAAATCTTAGCCTCCACGGAGATTTCACCCGGAGACCACGACGTTCGTAAGCAAGCTCTTTAGCCCCAAAGCTTCCAGCTCACTACACGGAAACACGGTCTGAAGACGTGCATATCCAACGTGTCTGTCTATCACCGTAATTCCAAGTTATGAGAATCAATTGCCAACATATTTCTGTCACCATTCGATAAGGTCTCAAAATTTCGTGACTACAACTGTTAATCATACTGGAAAAAATATCCTGTGCCCTTCATACAGATTTCCTTATAAAATTCCATCACAACGATATAGCCATTTGGTCGTCATAACGTATCAAAAAGACAGAGACTTACATCTCTAATTATAATAATATTACTGTGGTTCACACTTACACACTGACTGCGAACAAAACCTGAGGGATCATTATAACGTAAAAAAGTATACACCTACAACATTGCAAGAATACCTACGATTTGCCTCGCATTGCACCCCTAACTTTCTAATATCTACGGTTTAACATTCAATCCGAATAGCCTACGGCCCAGGCCTGACTGTTACGATGAAAAACAATTTTTAAAAATCTTATCCCCGACGGAGATTTGAACCGAAGACCACGACGTTGGTAAGCCAGCGCTTTTGCCACTCAGCTGCCAGGCCACTACGGGGAAACTCGGTACGGAGTCGTCCACATCCAACGTCTCTGTCTACCGCCGTATTTCGAAGTTATGAGACAAATGTGTTATTTATACAGATAATTTTTCAACCAAATGTAGACAGTATTTTTCTCCTTGTTTCAAAGGATAAGTGTGCAAAGTTTCATCCAGAACGGATAAAAACTGTGGATTTGTATGAAGAACAAACAAAAGAAAAAATAACAAACCAACAAACAAACAAACATACATACATTCATCTTTATATATAAAGATTCTGCATCTAACCTCTGGCACGTAGATAAACCGGAGAGTTGGTTATATTGATGACGAATATAACGATTGTGAAATTAGTAGTTGGAGACAGCATATCCTCCTCACCATTTTTGCTGATGGAGGCCTTTAAAGAGGGAACTACTTATATAAAAAAAATAATGAAAAAGTTGAGATGGATTTCCCACGGGAATTCACTTCGACAATATCAAAGACGCAAGGATGTATGGTTATAATTATAACGGGTCACTTACTCGTTCCTTCTACGTCCACTGGAAATATTAATCTTGGTGGTTCAACAAAGATTATATTTAATTTATCACTGGTCTTACTGCACAATATATTAAATGCATACTAATGCTGTCTTGTTAAGTAATAAATATCTACTTACTATTCATTTTAACACATAAGTATTAATTACACACTTTCCAGTTTTTTACCTTACATATGCCTCCATTTCGAAACAGATAAATTGTTTTTGTAAGAAAATAGTTTAACAAAATGCAATGTGCAATTGCTCACACACTTAGATCCAATGGTTTATCAATAGATGGCACCACTTGTTGTTTACATCGAAGCATTGTTTTGTTGCAGGCATCGTAGTTTAAATACAACTTAAGCTATTCATTCAACACATACATCGTAGCAGATGTTGGTAAATTAATGATGATAATTTATAGCTCGAAGAATAATTACCGAGAGATCATATGCTCCAGGCTGACGAAGTGGTGGCCAATACGATTAAAAAAGAAGAGACACTATAACCGAACACAGTATTAATATTTAGTTTGTTTCAAAGATGGTTTAAATGAATGACGAGCTACTGTATCTTTCCAATATGAATGACATAATGCTTCGTAGAGAAGCGAATGCCTGAAGAAATTCTGAAATTGTTTTAACACCCGTCATCTCGTGATATTAAAATTGAGATGGACTCCAATTATCCGAAACAGCACATTTCGATAATCCGTTTGTCCAATGGCACTAAGCGCAGAAGTCAGCCCCTGCAAAACACACAACCGAAAACAAGAGAGACACAATTGGAAAGGAATAAAACCACAGAGACGCGGCTTCGCTCGCAGGTATTTACACGCCTCACGTTCCCCGTGCCGTGTCACAGAAAGTTGGCGACCACAATACTCATTTTTTTTTTTTTTTTTTGTCCGTCGTACTTTTCCGTCGTGAAGCGGTGGACGGAAAGCCTTTCACGTCAGCTGGCCGATGCGATGACGGCTTGTTTTAATATAGCACTGCGAGTCTGCACCTCGCGGTGACAGCGGAAATGAGAGAAACACAAACGCCGCCAGGACTCATGAATAAAACGCCGGCGCTTCTGACAGCGCTCGCCGCAGAACCTACCTGCGACGGCGGCCACGCGAGGCGAACTTCATCCCACCTCAAACAGGGCCGAGGCGAAAGGGTTCCAATTACGACCCACCACTTCAAACGCCCGTCGACAATGACGGCCATCACCTATGACAGGTTTCTCAGACTTTAGCTCCACATAACCTTTTTAAATTTCCCAGACCATGGCGAATCCCCTTAACAAAATACTGACTTTTTATTTAAGAAAAAAAGGATCTTTACAAGAATCAAGTTCCTATAAGAAAAGTAGAGATTCACGAGAGACACGCATGAGTTAAAAAGAGTGTGAGACAAGGTTGTAGTCTATCCCCATTAATATTCAACTTGTATGTAGAAGAAATAATAAAGGAAGTGAAAGAAAGATTTTAACGTGGCATAAGTGTTCAAGGACAAAAAAGTCAGTATGCTACGGTTTGCTGATGAACAGGTTGAGGATATTGAGAAGTTACTGAGTATCATGAACAAAATACTGAAGGAAGATTTTGGAGTAAATATAAACCAAACCAATGCAAAGGTTTGAAATGAAGCGGAAATGATACTAATAATAGTAGATTAAATATGAAAATAGTGTCGGATGCTATAGAAGAAGTTAGTGAATTTTGCTACTTGGGAAGTAAAATTATAACAGATGGCCTAACCAGGATTGATGTTAAAAGCAGAATGGTACTAGGGAAAAGAGCCTTCATTAAAAAGAGAAATCTTTTAGTTTCAAGTATTGGTCTAGGATTCAGAAAGAACTTTTTTTTTTTGTAGCATTTGGCTTCTCTTAAGCTTATGTATGAGTTTAGTTCATCCAGTGTTTTTCAGTTTCTCCATCGTGTATATTATCTTTCAAGTAATACTAGACACACCACAGGAAAGACATGGCAAGCACACCACACACATTTAAACACCCATGCCCGCGGCCGGACTCGAACCGGCGACCTTCGGCACGTGGAGCTAGCACTCTAGGCTCTACGCTACAGTGGACGGCAAAGAACTTTTTAAAACTCTATATATGGAGCACAGCACTTTATTGCAGCGAATCGTGGACTTAAGAAATACCAGAAAGAAGCAAAATTGAAGCACTTGAATATCGTGCTATAAAAGGATACAGAAAATTAAGTGGATGGATAAAGTACGAAACGAACTAGTTTTGGAAATGATGTGTGAGGAAAAACGTTCGTGGAAGAGTCTTACAGAGACAAGATTCAGGATGGTAGGTCGAATTTTGAGACATGCAGGTTTAGTTAACTAAGAAGTGCAGAGGAAGACAGAAATTAGCGTATATGAAGCAGAAAATTGAGGACATTGGTTGCAAGGAGTACGTTGAGATGAAAAGGTTATCGGAAGATAGCAAGGGATGGAGGATTGCACCAAACCAGTCGAGAGACTGATGACAGGAAAAGAAAGTACTTTAATTTAAAAAGTTATTAGTTATTGTGATGGATGGTCTTGTTTCCTGTAGCAAACTGAGTCGACTTTAGGAGCAATTTTGCTCATTTTCAATCTCATTTAACATCGTGCGGCTTAAACGCTCTAGACGGCAAGTCAGCCGCCATAACGTAAATCTTGTCGTGACCTCCCTATGGTCAATCGGCGAACCCCTAGGGGTTCGTGTACTCCACTTTGAGAAACCCTGACCCTTGATGATAGTAGGAATTTGTTCTGGAAAAGTATCTAAGGATAAGCGAATAACGATTAATTATTATCTTTACTTTTTTACTGATATTTTTCGAACATTAGAAGCCTGATATGGAATAAAGAGGTGCCACAGAGAAGCAAGAGAGTAATCTACATATATATTATGTGCCTATCCAGACTTATGCTGCTGAAACATGGATAATGAAAAAGCGGGACATCAGCAGAGTACAAGCAAGCGAAGAGGTAGAATGGGAGTTACTAAAATGGACAGAATAAGGAATGAAGTGATTAGATGCACCATAGAAGAGGAACTCAGACAGGAAAGGGTAGAGAGGACCAGACCGAGATGGTATGGAAATGTAAAGAGAATGGAGAATCAGAGAATCCCAAGAAAAATCCACGAAATTAAGATGCATAAATAAAGTATAACTTCAATAACGAGTAACTATTTTTTTATTGATATGTTAGGTGCGTGTAATATTTCTGTGGAATTTAATATGCTTCACTGTTTGTTATCTTCCGTCAAAAGAGTTTTAGGTTATGTTATCACTTGGTTTCAGTAACTGCTACAGAAATACAGTGTAAACATTTAATTTAAGAACGTCACATTATTATTATTTTTATATCTCTGCCTCAAGTTATAATTTTTATCTCTGCTACACAACAGACAATTATCTTTAGCTGCCAACGCAATTACACTTTCTTATAACTCTATAAGTGCAAATAAAATCAATTATTTATTTGGAATTTTGGAATTTCCTTTTAACAGTTTAAACGCAAATAACGGCAACACAGTTATTCATTTGGATTTTTCTGATTAGCCAAGCAGCGCTGCGGTGGCGGGCAGTATAACTAACACTTCGGGAATTATCGGGACTAGCAGAAGGTTGCCGATCTATTGAAGCGCACAGTCTCAGGCTCAACACATTTTACTGGTGTGGATGAGGGTGCTACTCTCTGGCATCACGTATATTACTGTAGTGATTTGACACTTAAAAAAAATTGTTACTAGTGTAAATTCGTCGTTGAGTTTTGGGTTTGTTCAAGGGTCTAGAATAGTTCACTTTTTTTGAGTAATGACGGGTTGACCTGTCTGGCTAAAATACGAAGCTGACCCGTGTTTCAGCCTAAGGTAGAGTTTCTTAATGTAGGGTACGCGAACCCCTAGGGGTTCATAAGTTGATGGAAGGGAGTTCGCGACAAGATTTACGTTATGGGGGATGACCCACGCGTGTAACACGGACAATGGTAATTTTTTTAACCTCGTCGTGAGAACTATTTATTTTTGATGTGTAGTAACTCTTCATTCGTTATATAATCCAACGTTTTTTAGTGTAGAAAGATGAGGCAGAAAATAATATGACAGTATTAGGCGGAAATAGATTTTACTTATGAAAAATCTGGAATTTGTGATAAAATATACTTGTTTTGATTTTAAGTTTATTTTTGATAAAATATTAAAATCTAAATAATTATAAATCTATTTTTCCACATCCACATCTTCATCCGCTAAGATGACCTCCGTTATAACTCTAATGGAAACAAATAAGAATCGTATCAATTATGTGTAAACAATGAGAAAAGTTTTATCACAGAACGCAGCGTCCTGTACCAACACAGCGAAACACTGCGAAGCAAACAGTGGGGTTGAGGGCTACATCGGTTTGAACTCGGAGGATAAACGTTCGCTTAACGAGCGGAAAAATAAAATATATGACATGTCACCGCGCATCGGAAAACACGGTGGCCGGAACGGTCCGAGTGTTCAGAAAATGGACAAAACCCCTCATTATCCGCTTCCGAATTTCGTTATTGGCGGTTGTCCGGACCCAAAAATAGAAAAAGAACAACAACAACAGCGGCAGCAAAAGCACAGTGAGCACACAAGAGGGAAAAAAATGCTTCACAAGCAATAGAGAAAAAACTGCCGCCGAAAGCTGTGTGTTTGGAACCGCTGACGCTGTATTCGCTGTCTGCTAAATATCAGGATGTCGTGTTTACTGGTCGCCATGTGCGAGTCTTTGGTTATTAGTGCCTCTGATTAGCGTGCCTCGGACATCCGAAAATGGCAGAGCGAAGATTAATGGTGCCAACTGCTGTACTGCACGCCACCAAAAGCCGAACTGAATGTCAAAACCGTCAGCTTAAATGGTCTTTTATCATTTTGATGCGTTAACTTAACATTATACACGCAAGCTTTCTTAGATAAGGCGCTCCACTCCGTTGAACACCTTCAACTCATAATGATGCCAGGATTAAGGTTTGCATTAAGAAACTAGTAGAATAATAATAAAATCCACTCGGGTTTCCGGCCGGATGATGTTGAATAAACACGACGTTTCGGCAGCTTGGTCTGCTGTCATCATCAGGTGTCAGGCCTCCTAACGAACTTTGTAAAGGAAATTCGGTAGGAGGCTATGCCAGTCTAGGCGGTGGCAGTCGGCTTGCGACAGCTAGAGGCCTGACACCTGATGAAGGATTTTATTGCATCAGTTTCCACTCACACGTCAAACTAGTAGAAGCTCATCTGCTCGGACAACTTTTTAAATTTTTTAAATTTTTTTATATGCCATTCGGCTACTGGGGCCACTCAGCCAGGTCAATGTGATTCTTTCAATGTATTAGATTCTGCAGAGTACATTGTTACGATTAAGTGTGATCACAAGGACACTACAACGCAGATACAACATTCACACAAACACAAGACTTTAAAACCCATACCCGGATACGAACCGGTGACCTTCGGCACGTAGAGCTGGCACTCTAGCCGCTACGCTACCGAGGCCGGCCGACAATTTGGTGTTGACTTATCGTTATGGAATATTTAGTTGCCCAGTGAGAAACCTCTGGGCCACATTTAATCAAATTCAACCCAACATTTTGTAGTAAAGTAAATATGTAGTTAGAGTTGAAAGCGGTCTGTTGCTCTTCAAATCCTTCGTGGGATCTTATATGCGCCGTATTAGTAGTATGCACCGACGCTACATCCAAACTTCAGAGGAATCGATCCCTTCCATGTATACTCGTGTGAACGATTTTAAATTCACCATGGTTTATAACACACAGTTCCATAGAAAATATTATACGTCATGAAATTTACAAAAATATTCCTAAATAACATGCTCGCGAAGCACAGTTCTAAAATTAAGGCTAGGGTCAATAGCACAGCCACCCATACAATTATACCGCCTTCAACAACATATCTTAAGTGAAGACGAGCAATAGGCACCTGATTCTCTTTGGACCTAGTCAATAATTTGATGAGATGATATTCTTGATGTAATGTGATATTATTATTACGCTTAATAAATTTAAACTTATTTATTTATTCATTCTTATTTTTCGATCAAATTAATTTTACTCCTTGAAATGCAAACTATACCTACAACTTAAAGGTTTCTAGCAAGCGTGGTGCGTGAGTGGTTAACGCTCTGGCCTCACATTCAGGAGGACGGTGGTTCGAATCCCCGTCCTGGCATCCAGATTTGGGTTTTCCGTGAAAAAAAAGGTAGTATAACATAGTAGCTTCTTTTAAAATCATGTTGTACTGTAATTAAGTTTAGTAACAGAGGAATCCAACTGGATTGCCATCACATCACTACATGTAAAGGATTCATAGATCATTGTGAGGAAAATTCTGGACAGGATTTTCTGATCGATTTAATAACAAAAAAAGGTGTTCAGTGAGTAGTATAAAAAACGTACTGCATTGACCTGGCATCGACACCAACATAAAAATACAAAGGCTCAACTGACGCGAGCATTTTGCCTTTGTTAATTTAATTACTTTTTTGCTCTCACACAATCTGCAGTTTTTACATATGTTTTGAACTTCATTTTCTCCTAAATTATGTTCCTTTACTACGAAAGACACTAAACTGAGATACCTCAACTTTCATACTATTCCCATATGCGTAATTAATGACGTCTCCTTGCTAAATTACTAAAAGAAAGGAAATGTAGGGTAAACAATTTTTAGGTTCAGGTTAAATTATTTCATGCTCCACAAATATTAGTTTTTACGTGATAAAAACTATCCTATGTTCTAATCCAGACTATATTGTAACTTTTTACCAAATTCCACTTAAATCTGTTGAGCTATTAAGTCGTGATTGAGTGACAAACATCTGCCCAATAAAATTTTCGCATTTACGACAATGATTGGTGATATGTATTGTAAAAGAGATAGAAACCGTTTTATCACACCAGATTATGAAATTATAGTTTGGATGTATGTTGTTTGGTTAACTTCTTGGAACACAATGTTTGAATATTTACGATCCGCAGTGTCGTTTACGAGGCATTTGGATACATTAAGAAATCGTACATTAGTTACTCATAGTTGCATCGTAAGCGCAAAAAAGATCCTTAACAAATCACGTACTGAGGCTGTGATGCCAAACAAACACACAAATAAAAAATTTATATCACAGACCATTTACATCCCTAAAAGATGTAATTGAAACAGATGCTGCGTAACCAGCCTGAAAGACTCGTACTCTTAATGAGGAGTAAAGACAGTGGGGTATGGAAGTAAACTATAAAATACCTGAATGTCTGTCATTCATTCTTCTTATATGATCGCCTTGCATATGTACGCGGTTATTGTGGGGGATGTTTGACCCTCCATAGGAACGTCTGGGAAAATGAACCGGGGTGGTTTTCTGTTCTCCATTGTGACAGTGTTTGTAAGTGTTGTTTTAATGTGGGTAATAATATTTATAACAATTAATTAAGTTGCAATGAAGCGCACGCTCCGGTGGCAATTTCCCTACACACCCATCTTCCTCCTTTCCTGCAACCACCTATATTAGCGCATTACAAATATTAACTTCAAATTCTTTCAACGTTTTTGGTAAATTATTCTTCATTTCCCTTGGCAACTTATTCCAATCCCTGACACCCTTATCCAAAAAAGAGATTCTTCCTACACCCTTTTGCCTGAAATCTAGTGCCAGCTTGTGGTCATGGTCATGTTTTCCCTTCCATGCAATATTTTTCATACCTACACCAATATGTTTCAATGCCTCATCACCAATATACGCCTTGCATGCTCCAATGACCCTCTTCACCCTCCTCCTGTCTTGCAATGAATCCCATTCAAGCTCTTTTATCATATCTGTTATTGATTATATTTTGCGATAAATTTTGTTTTTGATATTCAAAATGTGGGTCCCATACTACACTACCATATTCGAGCAATGGTCTGACCAAAATTTTGTAACCCAATTCCTTTACTTTTTTCGTACATCCCCTCATCACTCCAACAAGTGCAGAATTTTGAAACCTTTTCCTACCATCTGTTCAATGTGTCCTGCCCAGTTAAGCTTATTATCAAATGTAATGCCAAGATATTTACATTTCAAGTAATTATTTCTCCACCTTATAATCATAATCAACCTTTAGTTTTTTATTTGTGTATCTAATAAGCTGACTCTTCTTTGCATTTATATTCATCCCATGTTTACCAGCCCAACTAGATATCCTGTCCAGATCACCCTGCAGCTGTTTAAGGTCATCTACCGTTCTGATCCTTTTATATAGGATTATATCATCTGTAAACAATCTAATTTATGATAGTAAACAATAAACACAATTATTTATTAGAATAATGAACATCAATAGGCCGAATACACTACCCTGTGGCACTCCCATTTTCACTTCTACTTCTTTCGATAGTGCATTTCCACCCTAACTTTCTATTTTCTACATTTTAAAAATTCTTCTACCCAGAAAATCACTTTGTCATCCCCTCCAATAGTTTTTACCTTATTTACTACCATTTTATGGCTCACTCTGTCAAACGCCTTTGACAGATCTAGTGCTACACTATCAATTTGGCCTCCCTTGTCCATTTCATCTGAAATATCTTGCATATATCCCACCAACTGAGATTCGCATGAATAACCTTGCCTAAGACCATGTTGCCTGCTTGAAAGCAGTGATAGCGTGAGTGTGTTCAGTGTATAATGCTGTTTGTGTTCTGGACGAAGGGAGATGATGAAATCCAGTGCCGGCCCATTCAGGTCTACTCTTCCGAAAGATACCTGGAGGGCTGCCAGGATTAACGCCCCCATTCGGCGGACGAATATCCGTCAACAGTGTCGTATAGCCTCACTCCATACATACTTTGTTGTACAAGATAGTGATTAGTAAATTGTGCACCACCATGTCTTCTTCCACCACCAGGCCTCGAACTAGCTAGCCTTGTGTCAGCGCCGGACACCATCACTGTGCCGCAGCTAACTGAGCTAACGGCGGTGCTGTCTTTGATCACCGAAGTAAAACCCAAATTAGAGGAATGGAATACCATGAGAACTTGTGGCGAATTAAAATAACTTTGATATGTTTTCGATAGTAATAATAAAAAACACTCTCCAAAGTCTTAATTTAGGCATTTAGGCCTGAAGACTTAAAATTGCTACAAAAATAATGAGTGTCACAAAAGAAAGAATAAAGTTCACTTACGTCGAAGAATTTTTTTTTAGAAAATTGGACGATGGTTCTAATGAGAAAATTCTGAAGATTGCAGAATCATAAACAGCACAGTAAAGATGAAGGCTTATAAAAGGGTACTGTATATGTGTATAAAACTGTCAATTTGAATACTGAATTATTGAATTTGAAATGAAAGGTAGCATTTCCAGCAGAAGAAGCGTATAATGAATGCAGGAAGCCATGGTTACAAGACAATACTTGAGAGAATATGTTTAAACTAAAGAAGAATAACAGTTTGGATGGGGAAATAGGCAAATGCTGTAACCAACCTCTGAAAAGATTTTAAAATGTGTATAGTTCTTTACAATTGATGAATTAGGGGAGTGAAATCAGTTCGAGAAATTGTGCTGTGAATCTACTGAAATAAGCACTAGGACCATGTGAAATATTATAAATTCTCGAGAGTTTTGAATTTTTATGAGAAAAGTTTTGATATAACCATGAAAGAAAGGTCCCGTCTATTTATAACTAAATTATGGGTTTTTTTTATTGGTAAAGTAATAATAAAATGGACAATTTAACACGATATTACATAAAAAAATCTTAGTATTTTATCGAGCATCTTGTAAAATACCAAATTAACGGTTTATTGAATATTCAAACAAAAACGTGTTGGAAGCCGTCTTAACATGTAGCTCAATTCATGTGTGAAGCAACAAAGAGAATGTGATGCTACTGTCGTTACTTTGCCGAAGGAGAAGTAAGTAGGTGATTTTGAATTCACCAAATAGTTTCATAACGGAGTTGTTGTTTTTTTTTTTTTTTTTTTTTTTTTTTTTGGAACATACGTTTTATGCGAAATGGGAAATTTGATGAAAGATGTCATTTTACAGTCAAAAACGCTTTTTATTATTGAAGTACGAAATCAAGTAAAATTTCAAAGGTTTGAATTCTCGATTTCATGTTAACGAATGAGCATCATGGTGAACGGTAAAATAACTCAGGTGTCACATTATAAAACTGCTTTGTTAGTTCTCTGATCTCAGTTTCCATATTGAGGACTTCTTCTTGCTTGGTATATTGAAATCGTCTTTTTTAATAGAAATAAAAACTATCAAGAAATTCACAGGTATATCTTCACACATGATACTTGAGAATAATGACTGAGGGAAGCTTCGACAGTATCAACAGTAAAAACATTTTACAGTATTTTTGATCAAGGTGCGGGTGCTATGGGGTAACACAGAATTTCGGCTCTGCTCTCATAAATGTTTTATACCGCGCCCGTTTCAGTCTGCAAACTTCGCTCCATGATACGCAGCCCGATATTTGCTTTCTTATTACGTACTTTATATGTTGACTTTATTCTCTATCTTTATCTCCATTTTTTATAGAGTTTATTCTCCCCTGAATAATTTTTTTTTTCTGCGGTGGATGATTCGTTACTACTAATCCCATCATTTTGAACGAAACGTTCTGACACACCATTTCTTCCAATTTGCTTAGCTTAATACCCTTGTTATTAAATAGTGCTCATAATCCAGATTTTACTATCTGCGTATGTGCATTGTAGTTTTAGTCCAAGATCCGGATGCATGATTTCTATGTCCATCTGTTATTTGATTGGAATGCAATTATTATGTATAATTAATTATTAGTAGTAGAATACGATCATCCGGCTGCCTATAAAAATATGGCAGCGAGTATTTTTAGTAAAATTTTCAAAAAATGTTTTATTTCAAAAAAATATATACATTTTTTGAAAATTTTATTAAAAATACTCGCGGACATATGTTTATAGGCAACCGGTATAAAATATGGCCGCCAGTATTTTATTTCAATTTCAGGGAGAAAAAATCAGTATGCTCCGATTTGCTGATGACATTGTCTTGTTAGCAGAGAGGACTGAGGATATTGAGAAGTTACTGAATGGCAGGAACAAAATACTGAAGGAAGATTTTGGACTGAATGTAAATCAAAGCAAGACAAAAGTGATGAAATGTAGCAGAAATGATACCAATACTAGTAGTTTAAATATAAAAATCGGATCGGATGCAATAGGAGAAGTAAGTGAAGTCTGTTACTTGGGAAGCAAAATTACAACCGATGGCCGAAGAAGGAATGATGTTAAAAGCAGAATAGCACTAGCAAAAAGAGCTTTCATGAAAAAGAGAAACCTTTTAGTTTCAAATATTGATCTAGGAATTAGAAAGAACTTTTTAAAACTCTTTGTGTGGAGTACAGCACTTTATGGTAGCGAAACATGGACTTTAGAATACCGGAAATAAAGAAAATGGAAGCATTTGAAATGTGGTGCTACAGAAGAATGCTGAAAATTAAGCTGACAGACAAAGTAAGAAATGAACGAGTTTTGGAAATGATGGGTGAGAAAAGAAGTTTGTGGAAGAAGTTTACAGAAAGAAGAGACAGGTTGGTAGGACATATTTTGAGACATGATGGATTGGTTAATTTGTTAGTGGAGGAAACAGTCGAAGGTAAGAACTGTAGAGGAAGACAGAGATTAGAATATATGAAACAGATAATTGAGGACGTGGGCTGTAAGGGGTATGTAGAAATGAAGAGGTTAGCACAGGATAGGAAAGGATGGAGGATTGCATCAAACCAGTCGAAAGACTGACCACAGCAAAAAAAAAAAAAAAAATGTGGAGCTATAAGTTTGAGAAACTCTGTCATAGGTGATGCCAGATTTCAAAAAAATTCGTTCACTTGATTTTTAAATAAATTATAATTCATTTCAAAGAGAGGCACGTAAAGAACGTAAAAAGTTTGGGTTGCCTATGTAAACGGAGCGTGGTGGGTGAACGGTTAGCGTTCTGGCCTCGCATTCGGGAGGACGGTGGTTCGAATCCATGTCCGGGCATCCAGATTCGGGTTTTCCATGGTTTCCCCAAATCACTCCAGGTAAATGCCCGGATGCTACCTTCAAAAAGGCCATGGCTGAATTTCTTCCTGATCCTTGTCCCCATTCCCATCCCACCCCTAATGACCTCGACGTCGACGAGGAGTAAAGCCATAAATAAATAAAAAAGGCTATGTAAAAGTGCCCGCAAATAGAGGTTTCCAGCTGTTTAAGATATGTAGGAGCGAGAGTTCGCACACCACACCGTCTGTCTGGCGCTGTCTTTAACAGCTGGCAGCACATATTTGCGACCACTTTTAAATAGGCAAGTCAAACTTTTTATGTTCTTTACATATTTGAAATGATTTTGATTATTTTTATTAAAAAAAGTGAACCAATTTTTTAATTAAAAATACTAGCGGTCATATTTTGATTGGCGACCCAGTAGAATCGTATTCTGCTACTAATAATTATACACAACAATTGCATTTCAATCAAATAACAGATGGACGTAGAAATCCTGTAGCCGGATCTTAGACTATATTACATTGCGATACAGTTAGAACTATTTGCGTGCGTCTGAAGGTCCGTAATATTGCGTCAGTAGTTACTTAATGTTTTGTGTCCGAACATCGTTGTCATTTTGTCCAATGTTAGACAAATTTGTCGATATCTCTTCATGTCTATAAGTCGTCGAGTGTTGTTGAATATTGGCATTGCTGGATCTGCTGTTCTTCACACTCACAACGATCGTCTGTTGTCAGACCCCTTTATACACGTTAGCTTTTATTGGGACCAGTCCCGTTCTTACACCGTTCAGGATTCTCCATTTTACCCAGTCCAATTTTATGCTTGAAGGCTCTTCCTCGGAGATTGGCTACCAGTTTGGAGGATACGTTTATGCGATTTAGAAAAGGAGTCCTGGAGATTAGCCCTCTAGGTGCAGGCCTGGTTATGGCGTAGTTTCGGTTCATCAAAACCAGCTGCTTTGTGCAGTAGGAGTACTGGGCAGCAAGTCACATCCAGACAAGTTGGATTGATTCTAAACACGGCTTGCATACTGTGCAGATGTACCACATTTAATGCAACATAACTATTGTTATGATATTGTTCCTGGTGTGTACTTTAGCTACAATTATATGAAAGTGATTCTTGTAAGTAAGACCGAGCTTGGTGGTGTAACGGTTAGCGTTCTGGCCTCGCATTCGGGAGGACGGCTGTTCGAATCCCCGTCCGGGCATCCAGATTTGGGTTTTCCATGGTTTCCCAAATCACTCCAGGCAAATGACGGGATGCTTCCTTCAAAAGGCCGTGGCCGAATTACTTCCCATTCCTTGCCCCCCATCTTTTCCCGTCTCTAAAGACCTCGCTGTTGAGAGACGTAAAGCAGTTAAAAATATTATAAGTAAGACTTCTTTCTATAGTGACGCCTAAAATTTTGACTGGCCTGTTTGTTCGAATGAAGCATCAAGAGAAGATTGCCTCAGTGAAAGCAAAGCAAAACAAACTTTAAAAATATACGTTGTTCCTACGTAATTTTATTTTTAATCCTGGCTCAGGCCGCATAGATCGCGATAAATGTGGAAGTAGTTATTTGCGAGCAGCAATGATATAGAAAGTTTTGACTAATTTGAAAGTTAGCCTGGGCAAAAATGACAACTGCCTCTCGTCAACCGTTGCTTTGGTAGGTAACTTTATGTGGGGAATTTTAAAACTGGGGTGATTTTCTTCTTGCTGTACTCAATAATGGAACGTATTTACATGTTCATTGTTTTTGTGGGTAACTGTGATATATGTATGTACAGTGATGTATGTTTTCTGAATCAATGACAAATGGAAGACGGGAGAGAGTGAAACCCGTCACTGTCCCATTCAAGCCTATTCTCCCGGAGATCTGGGGGTCGCTAGGCAGAAAATCACCATCAATACTGTCGTTTGACCTCACATCATACGCAGTGTGGAGATAATTGGGATTTAAGTCAGGAGTTTGATACACAATCTGGTGGTTAAGAATTGTGCACCGCCACCTCTTCTACATTGCCAGCCCAGTCTTGATGATGAAAATTTCTTATCTCTTCCAGGAATCCAACTACGGTGTCGCAGCCAACGGGGTAAGGGGGTGGACCTTATTTGATCTCATCATACCGAGCGTGGTGGGTGAGTGGTTAACGCTCTGGACTCGCGTTCGGGAGGACGTGTGTTCGAATCTCCGTCTGTTCATTCAAATTTAGGTTTTACATGGTTTCCCCAAATCACTCCAGGCGAATGCCGGGATGCTTCCTGGAAAAGGCCATGGCCACATTCCTTCCCGTTCGTTATTTCCCATCCTTTTCCGCCTCTAATGACCTCGACGTCAAATCATAAAAATTTTCATCATTGCCTGTTATTAAGAACTTGTCTAATGTTTCCACTGTGTAATTAAATCCAGGGTTTGTTATTTCCTGAAGCAATGGCGGTATGTTTTCTGATTCGCATAATTTCTTTTCGAGCTATGTACAGTTAGTAACATTCATGTTACTACACTGCAATATCAAAGTTTTGTTTTGTATTTCGCTAGCCCGTTTGCTGTCACTGAAGATTCATATTTATCAATTATTCAAACTGATTTTAATGATTTATTTTTGATTACACCACTAATGTCAACCTCAGCTGCCTGCTTACTGTGGCAATAGTCTCGCTTTAAAGAGGTCACCGGTTCTAGTCCAACTCGGCGCTTGTGCTCCTTTATTTAAATTTTCTCTTCGTCTTGCGTTTTCATTATTGCCAAGCAGATTAATGTCTTAAAAATAATGAACAGACATCTCTGAGAAGGCTTTTAACGAAGTAGATACACAATTGCTGTAAGAAATCCTTGAAACAATGGATATCCGAAACATATTATAGAATTAGTGAGTAATCTTTGAATACGAAGATACTGCTGAAAGATCAAACTAGCAGCAGATATTATCAATTTACCAAGGTGTGAGACAGAGTTTTCAGCCGACACTTTTTAACGTATATTTGAACTATGCCATCAGTATACGAGTATAGCAGAATAAATATCTAACGAGAGGTGCAGATTATTCACAAGGAGAATCCTTAAAAGTACTTTTATTTCCTCACTACCTGCTGGTGGTAGAGGAAACTCAAAATGGACTATTAAGAGCTATCTACAAATCACAAGCTTGATCAGAGCTCTACAACCTGAAGAAATGCACGAAGAAAACAAAAATAATGTCTTTGTGCGGTTGGGACCCTGTCAGAACAAAAATAGTCTTAAATGGCCAAATGGTTGAACAAGTTTCGAAGTATATCTACCTTGCCAGTGACATCACGTACACTGTAAGCAAAGATATTTATATTAGGGTGAACAAGTATCAGATGATCTGTGGAACCATGGGTCAAACTTTAGGAAAATGGACGCCCAGAGTTACAAAAGTAAAATTTTATAAATTAATGGCAGCTATTAAGCTTTTATATGGAAGTGAGCCTTGGCTAATGAAGCAAAGAGATGAAGGCAGCATAAACGCAGTGGAGATGAAGTTCTTAAGATCTATAGAGCGATGCAAAAGTCGAGATCTAATAATAAATGAGGCAATAAAAGAGAAAAATATATAGTGCAAATCACGAGACAAAGATACATAGGAACAATAGGAGAGAGCCTCTGTATGGAATGGGTGATGCACGATTACAAAAAGCAGTAAACAAATATATATATCGAAAGGTAGAAGAAGTAAGGGTAAACCAAGCAAGAGATAGGAATAGTTCAAGAAGCCGGAACAGCTCAACAGGCCTAATCTTGGTATGGATGAAGAAGAACAAGAGATATTAAAGTACTGTACAAAAACGAAGGGATTGTTGCATATCTAATACAGTGGAACTTTTTAATTTGAATTTCGTGATAATTCGAAATTTTCTCATGGTACCTTGAATTTTGTATTAAACTAGTGCAAAAATAACTTTTAAAAAACATGTAAATCTCATGTAAATTAATGATTATTGGAACATATTTTTCTTGATCGTTATCGTGTAAGAAGTCATTCTCTCGCAGTAACCATTAATGTCATTTTCCAGAGGTCGTGGTCCACCCTTCCACGTAGTGTCCAAGAACGCGGAGACTCATCAAACGCCCAGCCACCTGCGTCGCTGTTTTGTAATCCAGAGGCAGTTCAGTCAACTGTGGGAGTCTTGTCTGCTGTTTCGTGTCCGATTTGAAGAATAAAGTAGCTGTCTACATTCCGTACTTGAGTTTATGGTCGGTGTGCTGTTTTTTGTGCAATTTGTTTATCGATACCTTACATCTAACTATTTCCACGAACGTCTACGATACATCAAGGGTCAAATAAACTCAAGCCCTAGAAAAAAAATAAAATAAAAAATAAACAAATAAATAAATAAATAAAATGAATAATGAAAATTTTTGAGAAAGTACAAGCACTGTTCATGAACATGGTTTAAAACGCCAACTCAGAAAACTGGAACTAAAGGAACGTAAAATATTGAGAAAAATCATGGGTCTTATGAAAAAAAAAAGGAAAACACAGACTCAGGCATAATAATGACGTATACCAACAACTGTAGAGCATTACAACAGCCATGAGAAATAGGGGATTAATGTTCTATGTTCACATAGTTCGAATGGGCAATCATAGACTCACCTCCATAATCTTCAACACCGTCTCTAGAGGGAAATCAGCAAACGGAAAATGGAGAAGGCTAGTCAGAAAAGATCTCGAGCAAATGTAAATTGATCCCAATGACATTTACAACAGGGATAAGTACAGAACGTTGATTGAAGCACGAGATTCCCTCCAGGCACTAACAGCCAAAACACTGCGCCCCGGATCTAGAGTGAAATGGACCCAAGAAAGAAAAGACAACAACAGTTCAAGGATTAAAGAATACTGGGCCAAAACGAAAGTTCACCAGAGTTAAGAACCATGTGGTCCATAGAAGCCAAAGCGGAAAAGAAGAAGAAGATGTTAACCATTTTTAATTCTTTTTAACTTAACTTTAAATCTGGCTTTTTACGGTATATTTTCCAATAAGTTAAAGTGATGACTAAATAAAGAAATTAAAACTTAATTTTTAAGGACTTTTTCTAACATTTTTGTCTATTTTTGTATAAACACTTCCTAATTCGAATTTTCGGTAACTAGATATTTATTTATGGTCCCTTCAGATTCTAATTAGAGAAGTTCTACTGTGGTTTGAACTGATAACTTCCACTAGTTTGCTGGTTAAATAAACTCAAGGACTTCACGTCCTCGTAAAAAAAAAAATAAAAAAAAAATAATGATAATAAATAAATAAATAAAAAAGGATATATAGATAAATAGTTAACCATTTTTAATTTTTTCCTAACCTTTAAATCTGGCTTTTTGCAGTATATTTTTAATAATTTAAGTCTAAATAAAGTAGTTAAAACTTATTTTTAAGGAAGTTTTTCTTGCATTTTACCTATTTTTATAAACACTTCATAATTCGAATTTTCGATAATTGGACGTTTATTCGAATTAGAGAAGTTCCACTGTAGTTGGAACTGGTAACTTCCACTAGTTTGCTGGTCGGTGAGAAGTGCATCCCGAAAACTTACGTCGCTATTCCAGCGCATAAAGCCGGAAACTAATAAAGCAGGCAGCGATGAAATATGAAGGCCGGCCTCTTTCTTTCGGTGGAGCTCTGCTCGGCTGCAGCGCTTTCTCCCCCGCGTTGAGCAGCGTTGCGTTCATTTTTCATCAGGCGCCGCTCGCGCCTGCCTTATCGGCAGCCCCGCAGAGCACAGAGCAGCCAGGAACGCGGGCCGAGCGCGCCCGTACAGTACCCCAGCGGACCGGTCCAAACTGGCTGTCTATCAGCCTTACCGAACAGGTCTGCGGGGGCAGATAACAAGCGCGGGTCATCCTCGCCGGGTACGCCGAAAAATATGTACGCGGTTACGGTGCGTAGTCCCTGCCTTTCAAATCTCAGAAACCAACCACATATTACGGTCAGACATCACGCCAGACACAAGAAGCCTCAGTGACTGTATTTATATGATTATGAAAACAGAAAGTGTGTAAACATAACTGAACATATGTTAAAGAATTAGTAACAACCAACAAAGATACTTAGCATATTAATTTACAAAATTGCTTACGAGGTTAACGTTTCGTTGAAATAATTTACTCCTTCTTCGTCTGCCAGACGTTTCGACCAGGTCTTCTTAAGGACTTTGATCTGCTGGAGACTGGAGTGGTTAGTTATTTACGTATTTATACGTCTTCCGAATCTGCTACAGACTTGGATCTGCTGTAGACTGGCGTGGTTAGTTGTTTACGTATTTATACGTTGTTTACGTATAAATACGTAAACAACTAACGACGCCAGTCTCCAGCAGATCCAAGTCTGTAGCAGATTCGGAAGACAGCCAGCCTTGGTCGAAACGTCGGGTAGGCGAAGAAGAAGGAATATTTCAACGCAGCGTTAATCCCGTAAGCGATTTTATATATTATTATGACGGCTGCGAAAACAACAAAATCTTTATAGACTTAGAATATTGTTCTTCTGTACGGGGCCCCCATCGAAATGGTTCAATGGAGGCTTTGGAGAAGGTGCAAAGCAGAGCCGCTTAATCCCGTAAGCGATTTTATATATTATTATGACGGCTGCGAAAACAACAAAATCTTTAGACTTAGAATATTGTTCTTCTGTATGGGGCCCCCATCGAAATGGTTCAATGGAGGCTTTGGAGAAGGTGCAAAGCAGAGCCGATTAATCCCGTAAGCGATTTTATATATTATTATGACGGCTGCGAAAACAACAAAATCTTTAGACTTAGAATATTGTTCTTCTGTATGGGGCCCCCATCGAAATGGTTCAATGGAGGCTTTGGAGAAGGTGCAAAGCAGAGCCGCTTAATCCCGTAAGCGATTTTATATATTATTATGACGGCTGCGAAAACAACAAAATCTTTAGACTTAGAATATTGTTCTTCTGTATGGGGCCCCCATCGAAATGGTTCAATGGAGGCTTTGGAGAAGGTGCAAAGCAGAGCCGCTTAATCCCGTAAGCGATTTTATATATTATTATGACGGCTGCGAAAACAACAAAATCTTTAGACTTAGAATATTGTTCTTCTGTATGGGGCCCCCATCGAAATGGTTCAATGGAGGCTTTGGAGAAGGTGCAAAGCAGAGCCGCTTAATCCCGTAAGCGATTTTATATATTATTATGACGGCTGCGAAAACAACAAAATCTTTAGACTTAGAATATTGTTCTTCTGTATGGGGCCCCCATCGAAATGGTTCAATGGAGGCTTTGGAGAAGGTGCAAAGCAGAGCCGATTAATCCCGTAAGCGATTTTATATATTATTATGACGGCTGCGAAAACAACAAAATCTTTAGACTTAGAATATTGTTCTTCTGTATGGGGCCCCCATCGAAATGGTTCAATGGAGGCTTTGGAGAAGGTGCAAAGCAGAGCCGCTTAATCCCGTAAGCGATTTTATATATTATTATGACGGCTGCGAAAACAACAAAATCTTTAGACTTAGAATATTGTTCTTCTGTATGGGGCCCCCATCGAAAGGGCTCAATTGAGGCTTTGGAGAAGGTGAAAAGCAGAGCCGCCCGATTTGGGACAGATATATATATATATATATATATATATATATATATATAGCGGTAGGGAAAGCGTAAGAGTGATGTTGAAGGAGTTGGGTTGGAACGAACTGGAACCACGAAGGCGTTGCTCTCGGCAGAATCTGATTGTAAAATTAGCGTTCTGGCCTCGCATTCGGGAGGACGGTGGATCGAATCCCCGTCCGGGCATCCAGATTTGGGTTTTCCATGGTTTCCCAAATCCCTCCAGGCAAATGTCGGGATGCTTCCTTAAAAAGGCCATGGCCAAATTCCTTCCCATTCCTTGTTCCCATTCTTTCTCATCTCTAAAAACCTCGCTGTTGAGAGACGTAAAGCAGTAAAAAAAAAAAAAAAAAAAAAAAAAAAAATGTAAAATTCACTAGAGACCAAAGTCAGCATGACGGAGGACACATATTACTACTAGCAGCATTCTAATCAAGGAATGAGCTAGAAAATAACAAAAGAGAAATCAGGGCCAGATATGATTCTCTTGTATATTTATTTCTTCCATGAATGATTATGGAATGGAACAGGGAGGCTTTATCGAGCGAGAAAACCTAGAATACGATAAACAATCTCGAAAAACCATTCCGGCTATCCTTATCTGGGTTTTCCATGGGTTTCATAGATCGCTCCAGGCGAAAGCCGAGATGTTCCTCAAAGTAGCCCATGGGCACCTCCTGCCATATCCCGTATATCCCCACCGATTATACATTATTACTCCACCACCTACTTTTAGAGAATCGCGTAATAATAATAATAATAATAAAAGTGAAATGAGAGCTAAGGTTGACCCAACAGTTAAACGACAGGATGACTAAGTACAGCTGAAGTTTTTTTTCTTATGGCTTTACGCCTCGTCAACGTCGAGGTTATTAGAGGCGAGAAGGAACTAGGGGCTAGGAATAGTAAGGAATTTGCCCATAGCGTTTTTGAAGGAACCATCCCGCCATTCGGCTTGAATGATTTGGCGAAACGATAGAAAACGGAAATCTGGATGGCCTGACAGAGATTCGAATGCGGGTCCTCGAGAACGCGATGCCAGAGCGTTACCACTCGCCTGCTGCGATCGGTGGGAACGGCTGAAGAGTGTGAGACACGAAACGAAAGAAGACGGTTGAATTTATGGAGGATGGTAATATTTTATGAAGAAACTCTCTTCGATTGAGTCCGATGTTAATTGTGAAACGATGTAAAAGATCTAATAAGAGTTACGAAGTTTTTTGAATGTAGAATTTGTAAATAAAGAATTGTTTAAAAGTGACCCACGGAGTGATTACTCGCATTCGATGACAGAAAAAGCAAGATTACGTAAGACATAAGGAGGGTAAGTACATTTCTTCGAATGTTGTTTAGAGTCATCCGCATTAGTAGAATGTGTTGTACCTGGATTCTGAACTCTATGCCTCGGCAACTTTCGGTGGGTCTCGGAAATACCCGAAGTGTTAATTAGGCTGGCTGCCACCAGAGCGCTGCTTGTCTAACCAGGAAACTTTAAATAAGTAACTGCATTTGAAATTACTTGCAGTTATATTGTTAAAAGGATGTGTAAATTCGATGCCAGTTAATAGGTAATTGTCTGTTGAGGTCTGCTGTTGCACCAACTTCACACAAATACGAATGGCAAAGATAAAATATAAGAATCTCAGACAGAGATATATGCGACGTTTATTTAATTATATCTTGCTATTTATAATATTAGTAAAAATTGAACTGTTTTTGCGGGATTCGCGCTGCTTTCAACGATGTTTTATTTCCAACGTTTCGGCGCCCAGCCTGGTAAAGGCAAACGACGGAGTGGTGTGTTCAGCCGAGGGAAGGGATGCATCAACACGAAACCTCCCTGATGAAGACGCCAGGGTGGGTGCCGAAGCGTTGGCAATAAAACATCATTCAAAGCAGCGTGAATCCCGCTAAAGTAAGTGGAATTGTTACTATCTTGTTGTTTGTTTAATTATGACGATTAAAGATTTAAGAAACTAGAAGACCGTATGTTGCTTGCGACCTGTTATCTGTAGCAGTTATTAGATCCGGGTGACGGAAGATAAGAAACGGGGAAGTTTATGAAAAACTAATAGAAAATTTGCACGAAACGTAAAGAATCATTAAATATATCAAACAAATAAATAATATTTATTCGTTTTTGAAACTATGCTTCCATTAGAAACTTATTCGTTACAATAAAATTTTGCGTCATCTTAGAACGGCTTTTGTGGAAGAAATTGCAAGTAGTATACAAACGAAGGGCAGAGATAAAAAATATTATGATGCTAGGCGCAGTTGCGATGTTCGTTTTCACACTGTCAATCTGTTTTAATCCTTGTGTGTTCTGTTTACCTGACATTGCCTGTATAGAAGGAAGAAGAAAAAAACGAAGGGTTGAGCGGGACTTTTTTGTAGAAAGGTGTTTTTTCTATCACAAGTTACGAAGCGGTTATCGCTATGCACTTTAAAAATTCGTGCAGCTGGCTTCAGCCGAGTGCTTTTATACACGGCGAGCTAACATTCAACATCCTGGATGAATAAAAAAGACACATAATTGAATCATTGACGAGAAGGGTATAGTACATCGCATCAAGGTAACAAAGAATAGTTTCTTTTCTGTTAATGGATAATTGGAAGTATGAAGACGAAAACGTGTGACAGTGAGTCGTAAGGAAGCTGAACACAGCTAAATGCAGACAGAGGCTCAATATACACATATAGTGAAATTACGTTAGAAAATCCGACAAGTAGTTCTTAAATGTAACCAATTCATACAAATTGACAGACAGAGACAAATAAAAAAAAAATTTCTCTGTTGCTTCTAAATAGTGTCACTATTAAACAAACAAAAAATATCTGAAATGTGAATCTTTTTTCATGGTTAAACTAACCATAAACTTCAAAGATGCTAGTTGTGACTTGCTAACAACGCTGCCGGAAAAATAAAGTGAGTCTCGTCTGCAGTTAAAATGCCTTCCAGTGAATAAGTCGCCTTTTCTTTCGCTGTCATAACGCCGCGGGATTTCTTCACGACAGAGCTGCCATCTTTGTCAGCCTCAGCCGAAAAGGCAGCCTTGACGCTTCCTCCGGCCAGTTTTCCGCTCTCGTAAAACGTTTCCTAGCGGCAAGTGTTTTTGCAAAAGCGAACTCGTTATTTCGAAAGTTTTAATTAAGTCGCGGAGTTTGTCCAGTGCCCACTCCAAGATTCGTAGCCCTTCAGTTTCGCTACAGCTCAGAGAGTAAGGAGGATGATGTTGCAGGTAGCTGTGCTGGGAAGTGAAATGTAGCACATTAAAAACACACTCTACGCTCTTCTCTTCTACGCTTCTAGTCGGGTGACCTGTTTCAGGAAACATGAGTGAGGGAAAAGACGAAACGGCTGGTAAGAGGTGAGAAGTGGGTACGTGACAGCTGCTCATAATCATTTGCTGTGTTTTCTAGGTGATGGGTCTTTCAACGATATGCTAGTATCATCTGCAAAGAGCACCATGTATTCATTATCACCTAGTGTATGTTGTAGATCGTTTATATACCTGTACATTAAGAACAGCAGAGGGCCAAGAATTTAACCCTGAGGCACTCCACATTCAATAAAACCCAATTCCGAGTTTATAACATCTCCTGTATTAGCATCTTTCAGCGATACACATTGCTTTCTATTTTTCAACTATGATTTAAACCAAAGTCCTAGCTTACCACTAACTCTATAGTGGTCTAATTTACCTAGTAGAATCTCATGATCAACACAGTGAAAGGCCTTAGCAATATTACAGAATATACCTAGGGAATTTAATTTTTTATGGATTGATTTCAGTATGTTGTTTACAAAAGCAAAAATTGCTGAATCTGTTGAAACACCTTGCCTAAAACCAAACTGTGTTTTATTCAGTAGGTCATTCTTTTGTAGATGTGCATACACCCTTCTGTATATTGCTTTTTCAAAGATTTTTGAAAATGCTGATAGAAGTGATACAGGTCTGTAATTCTTCATGATTGAGGTATCACCCCTTTTATAAAGCGGTTTGATTATTGACTTCTTGAGTGAGTCAGGGAAGATACCTTCTTCAAAAGAACTATTACAAATATGACTAATAACTCTTCTAATGCTGGTGTTACATTGTTTCATTACATGGTTTGAAACCTCATCACAACCAAATGACTTTTTATTTTTGAGGGATTTAATAATTTTTTTCAATTTCATTTTGACTAGTGGGAAATAAAGACATACAGTAGATGCTGTTTTTGGAGACAAGGATTTAAGTATTGTTATAACTTCAGACAATCAGGTAAAAATAAAAAAACGCTCTCTGTGACATACGGTTTAGGCTACTGGATGTTGGTAAGCGTCTGTGTTGATATAGCGAGTATTTGTACCAGTTGCATGGAGCAATTTAGGTAATTCGTGGTTGGATTGCTCATTTTGCTCTAGCTTTGAAGATGTTCGATCCTTGTCACTATGTCACTGTCAGGAGTGACTCTAGACCGTATTTCTGTTTACAGAACTAGACGTCACTAATTGTGGTGCCGAAGAGCACTCGCCGGTAATTGGGGCGTGACTAATTTGCGGGGGACGAGTAAGCTCAGCGCCCGTTGAAGTACCGCGCCGACAGGGCAGGTGCAATTACGTATTCCGTTCCAGTCGATTGTTTTGTTAAAACGCATTCCAGGTACAGTCCAGTTTGTTGCCGCGCTGAAGCCGTAAATTCAATTCAATGCGCTTTGGCTCCGAATGACGCCATCATCCCCAAATGCCCGCTGCAGGCGCTGAATATGTGATTATATACATATATATTATTCAGGGTGATCTGGACAGGATATCGAGTTGACTGAGTCAACAGGGGATGGAGATAAACTGTAAAGAGGAGTCAGCTTATTTGGTGCATAGATAAAAAACTAAAGGTTCATCTATATATACAGGGCGTTCGCCGGTAAACGCTACCCTCCCAGTCTGTTGCCGTCGGCAACTTGCTCGGTCAGTGGAGCCAGCTGTTTCCGCCACACGGCACCGTGAATCACCGCACTGTTTAACACCTCCGCTGCCCCAACAGTGCAGTGCAGTGACCCTTACATTGTTAAGAACGGTTTCTTTGCATTGTTGATAGTTTGTGACTTCAGTCTCTTATTAATCAGTGTTGTGAATAAACGTTTCTTTGCGGTTTGGCTGGTTTGGGGCTTCATACTCTTATTAATTTCTACCGTGTTTGAGTGTGAGTAAAATTATGGTACGTTACAGTTTGCAACAAAGAATATTTCTCTACGATACACATGTGAAGAAGAAGTCGTTTAAAAAGTGTCGCAGTAAATTTCGTCGCGAATTTCCTGGCGCTTTACTGCCAGCTAAATCAACAATTCTGCGTCTGGTTAAAAAAGTAAGAGAAACGGGTTCATTTTTTAACAAAAAGAGACTGTCGGTCAACCGTATTCTCACAGAGGAGAAAATTGACGATATCGCTTTTCGACTAGAACAGTCACCCAAAAAATCATTAAGTCAGTTACTCGTGTGTCTCGAAATATGTTCAGAAGATGTGAAATGTGCATTACACAAGAGGGTCAACACTTCCAGCATCTTTTATAAGGTAAGCTAATGAATTACGTCAAATTTAAATGCTTAGCACACAAGTTTATGAAGTTTATGAAGCGTAATTATTATGAAATAGTCCGCGGCCGACGGTCGAACAATGCCGGAAACTGAGCGCTCGCTCGCCGGGAGCAGTTTCTTCCTTGTAGCGCTAACAGTGGGTTGCGTTTCCCGGCGAACGCCCTGTATATAAAGATGAATGTATGTATGTTTGTTTGTTTGTTGTTCATACAAATCCACAGTTTTCATCCGATCTCGATGAAACTTTGCACACTTATCCTTTGAAACAAGGAGAAAAATACTGTCTACATTTGGTTGAAAAATTATCTGTACAAATAATACATGTTCTCTCATAATTTCGAAATACTACTGAACGGCGATAGACAGACACGTTGGATATGGAGGTCTCTCTAGTTTTTTTCCGAGTAGCGGTCATGTAGCTCAGTGGCTAAAGCGCTGGCTCACTAATGTTTGGGTCGTGGTCTCCAGTTCAAATCGCCGTGCAGGCTAAGATTTTTAAAAACTGTTTTTGATAGTAAGAGACACGCCTGGGCCGTCGGTTATTCGGATTGAATGTTAAGCTGTAGATATTAGAAAGTTAGGGGTGGAATGCGACGAAAATCATAGGTAGTCTTGCAATGCTGTAGGTATACACTTTTTTACGTTATAATGATCCCTCAGGAGTTGTTCGCAGTGAGTGTGTGTGTATGAACCGCAGTAAAAATACTATAAATACGGAAGTAAGTCTCTGTCCTTTTGTTACGTTTTGACGACTAAATGGCTATATCGATACTGATGGAATTTGACAAGAAAATCTGTATGAAGGGCACAGGACATTTTTTCCAGTATGATTAACAGTTGTAGTCACGAAATTTTGAGACCTTATCGAATGGTGGCAGAAATATGTTGGAAATTGATTCACTTCAAAGACAGGTTCGACGGTAGCTTTCATATTATGCCGACTTGGTGTTGTTTGGGACCAATCCTTCGTTACCAACAACTTTCTACATTCAATTCTGGCAAAAAAATTCTTAATCCACGCGTAAGAAGTCGCGGGTACGAGCTAGTTATGATTATAAAGTTAGTAAAGTTTTTCTTATTCAAGACTTGAATTAAAAATACCTTGGCATAACATTTGATAACAAACTTAACTGGGTAGGACACATTGGACAGGTAGTAGGAAAAGGTTTTAAGATCCTTCACTTGTTGGAAACAGTGATGAAAGGATGTACGAGAGAAGTAAGGGAATTTGGTTACAAAACTTTGGCGATACCATTGCTTGAAAATGGTAGTGTAGTATGGGACGTACATTTTGGGTATCAAGTACGGGAGTTGGAGGGGGTACAAAGAAGAACTGCTAGATTTGTGTTTGGAAACTACCGCAGAACACAATCAGTTACTGATATGTCAGAGGAGCTGGAATCGGATTGATTGGAGAACTGTACGAGTGTTAAGAAAGCCGTGGGAGTATACAAGTGGTATTTTGGTGATGGGGCATGGAAAGATATTGGTGGGAAACTTAGGAGAGATGCCTGGAAGGGAATACATGACCATGACCACAAGCTGGCAATCGATTTCAGACATAAGGATGTGGGAAGGCTTTTTTCGTAGATAAGTGGGTAATGGATTGGAATAGAGCACCAAGAAATGATGAGGTATTTACGAAAAACACTGTAAAAATTTAAATTACTAGAGGGCGAAAGGAGTTGAGAAAAAGTAATGGGAAAGTGGTTGAGTAGGGAAATTTCCACCATTGCCAGCGCTCCATCGCAATTGATTTAATTAAATTCGCAAGGTCAGAGGATTTAGCTGACAGAGAACCATCATGATCGTTGGTCTCAGCTTTTCACTATTCAATTGGTTATGTGTATGTAGGTAACGGTTGCAGGGTTCTTTAGTCTCAGTGCCTGTTCACAGTAGGATTCACGCATGTGAAGGCATGCACTCAAAATTAGACCGTCGGCAATATGGAGTGATGTAACAGTGTGAGTGCCATACTCCTCCCGCTCCTTAGCTTCCCGCGGAGTTTCCCGCCATCGAACGTATTTGGTAGCAGGCAGGGTGGGCCTTGAGGGACATTAAGCTTCTGGGAAGAATCCTCGGCTTTGTCTGGGATCGAACCCTGGCTGTCCAGGTCGCAGTTCGACGTTCTATCGCCTGAGCTATGCGGCCACCGTTATATACAGTGTCTCCACATGAGACCTCCCTGATTTCAAAGTCCAATAATAATAATAATAAATTAAACATATAATCTTGTTTGTATCATCCCGTAAAGTAACTCCTGAAGTTTTACATAAAAATCAATCCACTTCTACGTGTGTTCTTTTCGTAGACCTCATAATGTCTAAGCGATACTCAATCTCAGCCCATGTGCGCCCAAGCATGTCTGGAGAATTGACACCGACTGCATCCACAATTCTTATCCGAAGATCATGTGCAGACGATGCGCACAAAATGGTTTTCACGTAACCCCAGAGGGGTTATGTCTGGAGATCGCAGTGGATAAATGGTCGACCCATATTGTCATCCATGACGCTAAAAAGTTGTGTTAAGACCTAATTGCCTTCACATCCAGTAGCACCTTATCAAACACATGTGAGAAATTCCTTCGCTTGGTGATTGGTGACGATGGTTCAGAATACCACACCAAGCTTAGGATTCACTCTTGTGAAGTAATAATTTCTGACAGTTAATAAACAGCTGAAACAAAATTAAGTCACTAACTTAGAAAAAAATTACACAATGAACTGTTTTAGCTGATTTATAGAATGGTGTAACCACAAGGTTGTATGTTTAATAGTTTCTTTCAGATTTTACTTTTCAAATCAGGAAGGATTCATGTGGATACCTTGCATAATTAAACTTGAGGCAACATTTGGATAAAAATGTCAGAATGAATAAAATAGTGGAACAGCAATACCTAGAACAAACAAAAAGAAGAATATTGGGAAATATTGACGAGAATCTTGAGGCTACAGAAGATCATATGTACCTTCTTTTGAGAAAGAGGAAAAATGAAGATTTTTGGAAGAACGCTGAGAAAATTATAAATAAAATCAAGACTAAAATTTTATCAGAAATTATGCACAGTGGACAGATTTAAGTTGACAAAGAAAATAATGGGCTTCATTTCTAAACGGAAGGCTAAAAGAAACAAGATGAGATTCGGAACGATTCAAAATCAGGGTAAAACTTTTTAACAACGAAAAAAATGTTTACCCTGATGGTTGACAATGCTCCAAAATTACTGTTCCTCCAACTAAAACGCAAGAGAGTGATGTCAAAAGAGGGGGAAAAAGTACTGTACTATAGTATAGTGCAGTTCACTTACAGATTTACCATAGTATAGATATGAGATAAAGGCATGTGGCCCAGTTTGTTCATCTGTAACAGCCCATTTGTGAACTCTTTCTTCAGCAAGACAATGGACCGTCCCATCATTCCTGAACTGTGTCCCCCTGGACGGATGAACACTCCACAGACGTGAACAAGTCCAATGTTCTGCAAACGTCAACTGACCTTTAATGTAATTGCGATGGGGCACTGGGACAGGTGACAATTTTGCTATACTCACATTTTTTCCATTTCCTTTTCCCACTACTCTACTAATTTCAACTCTAAATTCTTGCAGCGTAGTAACTTATTCATAATTTCTCTTGGTAATTTATTCCAATCCCTGATCCCCTTACTTACGAAAGAAAATGTGAAATCGAGTGCCAATTTGTGGTCATGGTTATATTTTCCCTTACATACAAATCTCCTAGTTCTTCAACCAATATTTTTTTCACGCCTCGTCATTATTATACTCCCATTTTCTTCACCCTCCGCCGGTCTTCCAGTGAATCCCATTCCATCTCCTTTACCATATAACTTAACGATTGTGTTCTGTGGTAATTTCTATAGATAACTCTAGCAGTCCTTCTTTGCACAACCTCCAACTCGTATTTGATACCAAAAATGTGGTTTCCATATAACACTACCAAATTCAAGCAATGGTCTGACCAAAGTTTCCTTTACTTTTCTGGTAAATCCCCTCATCACTCTCTCTAACAAGAGCTGTATTTTGAAACCTCTTCCTACTACCTGTCCAACGCATCCTTAATCCCATGGAACACATCTGCGATGCCATCAAAAGAGATGTTAGATTCTCTGACCTCTTTTTAGAGATGGGAAACTACTGTGGCAAGGAACAGGAAGGTGTTCGACTATGGTGTTTAGTTGTTTATT
>CM061919.1:254742553-254767271 GCA_031002005.1 Vandiemenella viatica
AATCAGTTACTGATATGTCAGAGGAGCTGGAATCGGATTGATTGGAGAACTGTACGAGTGTTAAGAAAGCCGTGGGAGTATACAAGTGGTATTTTGGTGATGGGGCATGGAAAGATATTGGTGGGAAACTTAGGAGAGATGCCTGGAAGGGAATACATGACCATGACCACAAGCTGGCAATCGATTTCAGACATAAGGATGTGGGAAGGCTTTTTTCGTAGATAAGTGGGTAATGGATTGGAATAGAGCACCAAGAAATGATGAGGTATTTACGAAAAACACTGTAAAAATTTAAATTACTAGAGGGCGAAAGGAGTTGAGAAAAAGTAATGGGAAAGTGGTTGAGTAGGGAAATTTCCACCATTGCCAGCGCTCCATCGCAATTGATTTAATTAAATTCGCAAGGTCAGAGGATTTAGCTGACAGAGAACCATCATGATCGTTGGTCTCAGCTTTTCACTATTCAATTGGTTATGTGTATGTAGGTAACGGTTGCAGGGTTCTTTAGTCTCAGTGCCTGTTCACAGTAGGATTCACGCATGTGAAGGCATGCACTCAAAATTAGACCGTCGGCAATATGGAGTGATGTAACAGTGTGAGTGCCATACTCCTCCCGCTCCTTAGCTTCCCGCGGAGTTTCCCGCCATCGAACGTATTTGGTAGCAGGCAGGGTGGCCTTGAGGGACATTAAGCTTCTGGGAAGAATCCTCGGCTTTGTCTGGGATCGAACCCTGGCTGTCCAGGTCGCAGTTCGACGTTCTATCGCCTGAGCTATGCGGCCACCGTTATATACAGTGTCTCCACATGAGACCTCCCTGATTTCAAAGTCCAATAATAATAATAAAAATTAAACATATAATCTTGTTTGTATCATCCCGTAAAGTAACTCCTGAAGTTTTACATAAAAATCAATCCACTTCTACGTGTGTTCTTTTCGTAGACTCATAATGTCTAAGCGATACTCAATCTCAGCCCATGTGCGCCCAAGCATGTCTGGAGAATTGACACCGACTGCATCCACAATTCTTATCCGAAGATCATGTGCAGACGATGCGCACAAAATGGTTTTCACGTAACCCCAGAGGGGTTATGTCTGGAGATCGCAGTGGATAAATGGTCGACCCATATTGTCATCCATGACGCTAAAAAGTTGTGTTAAGACCTAATTGCCTTCACATCCAGTAGCACCTTATCAAACACATGTGAGAAATTCCTTCGCTTGGTGATTGGTGACGATGGTTCAGAATACCACACCAAGCTTAGGATTCACTCTTGTGAAGTAATAATTTCTGACAGTTAATAAACAGCTGAAACAAAATTAAGTCACTAACTTAGAAAAAAATTACACAATGAACTGTTTTAGCTGATTTATAGAATGGTGTAACCACAAGGTTGTATGTTTAATAGTTTCTTTCAGATTTTACTTTTCAAATCAGGAAGGATTCATGTGGATACCTTGCATAATTAAACTTGAGGCAACATTTGGATAAAAATGTCAGAATGAATAAAATAGTGGAACAGCAATACCTAGAACAAACAAAAAGAAGAATATTGGGAAATATTGACGAGAATCTTGAGGCTACAGAAGATCATATGTACCTTCTTTTGAGAAAGAGGAAAAATGAAGATTTTTGGAAGAACGCTGAGAAAATTATAAATAAAATCAAGACTAAAATTTTATCAGAAATTATGCACAGTGGACAGATTTAAGTTGACAAAGAAAATAATGGGCTTCATTTCTAAACGGAAGGCTAAAAGAAACAAGATGAGATTCGGAACGATTCAAAATCAGGGTAAAACTTTTTAACAACGAAAAAAATGTTTACCCTGATGGTTGACAATGCTCCAAAATTACTGTTCCTCCAACTAAAACGCAAGAGAGTGATGTCAAAAGAGGGGGAAAAAGTACTGTACTATAGTATAGTGCAGTTCACTTACAGATTTACCATAGTATAGATATGAGATAAAGGCATGTGGCCCAGTTTGTTCATCTGTAACAGCCCATTTGTGAACTCTTTCTTCAGCAAGACAATGGACCGTCCCATCATTCCTGAACTGTGTCCCCTGGACGGATGAACACTCCACAGACGTGAACAAGTCCAATGTTCTGCAAACGTCAACTGACCTTTAATGTAATTGCGATGGGGCACTGGGACAGGTGACAATTTTGCTATACTCACATTTTTTCCATTTCCTTTTCCCACTACTCTACTAATTTCAACTCTAAATTCTTGCAGCGTAGTAACTTATTCATAATTTCTCTTGGTAATTTATTCCAATCCCTGATCCCCTTACTTACGAAAGAAAATGTGAAATCGAGTGCCAATTTGTGGTCATGGTTATATTTTCCCTTACATACAAATCTCCTAGTTCTTCAACCAATATTTTTTTCACGCCTCGTCATTATTATACTCCCATTTTCTTCACCCTCCGCCGGTCTTCCAGTGAATCCCATTCCATCTCCTTTACCATATAACTTAACGATTGTGTTCTGTGGTAATTTCTATAGATAACTCTAGCAGTCCTTCTTTGCACAACCTCCAACTCGTATTTGATACCAAAAATGTGGTTTCCATATAACACTACCAAATTCAAGCAATGGTCTGACCAAAGTTTCCTTTACTTTTCTGGTAAATCCCCTCATCACTCTCTCTAACAAGAGCTGTATTTTGAAACCTCTTCCTACTACCTGTCCAACGCATCCTTAATCCCATGGAACACATCTGCGATGCCATCAAAAGAGATGTTAGATTCTCTGACCTCTTTTTAGAGATGGGAAACTACTGTGGCAAGGAACAGGAAGGTGTTCGACTATGGTGTTTAGTTGTTTATTCCTTTTTTTCTGGCTTTAAGCAACTTTAACGTCGATGTCTTTAGAAGTCTGGAATAACTGGCGGTAAGGAATGGGATATGAAAGTGCAGAAATAGCTTCTCGAAAGAAAAACAAAAATATCTGCAGTGGAAGAAAGCTGAGGGATGGAACTGATGAAGGCATCAATCATGACCTGCCGAAATCACCTCTGAGTTTCCCGAAGGAGTCTCCCTTCTGAGTTACTGCTGGAGTCCCTCGTGTATTCCAGGCCGGTAACTTCTTGAAGCGCTGGAGGTGTTACGGCGGTGTTGCAGTCCAAGCTCTTTAAAGAATACATACCTTCCGAATTACCATTTGGACATTTGAAGACATCTAACGAGGTTTCGTAACACAAATGGGACAAAAATTTCTCCATTTATATATAGAGTTCTTAATAAATAGGATAAGTAAACTTATATATGTATATATATCTATATATTAGCTTTGATATATTAGGTTTAGATACCCAAACTGTAAATTGTTTCCTGATTCAGTTGTTACTCTGTTCTTACCGATCGTGGTGGGTGAGCGGTAACACTGTGGCCTCGCATTTAGGAGGACACGGGTTCGAATCCCCGTCCGGACATCCAGATTGGGATTTTCAATGGTTTCCTCAAATCATTCCAGGCGAATGCCGGGATGCTTCCTTCAAAAAGCCATGGCCGAATTCCTCACCGTTCCTTGCCCCCTCCCATCCTTTCCCTTCTCCAATGACTTAGACGTCGGTGAGACATAAATCCAGATCCAAAAAATTCTATTCTTGGCTATTCATTTACATTATTACCGTTACTATCATTATTTTCTATATAATATTTTTGGTGAAGAAGTCTTAGTGGCCCAGGTTAGCCTCAAGATGATGGGTCAAAATTTAAATGGAAAATAAAAGAAGAAATAAATAAAATGTACCGGGATGGAGCCGGCCATGGCATTTTGTAGGAAGCATCCCGGAAGTCGTCTGGAGTGATTTGAGAAACCACGGAAAACCCAAATCTGGATGCCAGAACGTGGATTCGAACACATGTCCTCCCGAATGCGAAATGGTGTTTGGAAAGAAATCTAGAAGGCCGGACAGGGATCTGAACCCACGTTCTCTCGAGTTCAAGCCCAACACTTACCACTCACCAACCAGGTTCGGTTTTGTTGTCTGTAAGTTATCCATTTCATTAGTAGCCAAATGTGAGCTATCCTAACAGGTTCGCCCTAATGTAAACTAACAATTATCCTGGAAATGGTCAGTGGTGTGTTAACTATCCATTCCATTAGTGGATTACGGATTATCATTTGGACGAGAGCGGCCCAATTATCCGCTCTCAACACATGCAAGTCGTTTGCTTGGATAAACAAACAGAGAGGTAATTTGAAATGAAAAACTCATTTTTCCGGTCGAAACACGAGTGAATTTATTGGATATATTTGACATAACATGTATAACATTTATGTCGCATTGAAAGAAGTTTCCTATACATTTGTCAAGCTATTTAGCTTGTGTACAGATAGACTGTATTCATGGCATACAACCTTCTCCAAGCGCGCGACACACACACTGCCCGCGGCCAGCCATCCTACAATGCAGGCGTCCAACCAACAATTACTGCCAGCACAACTTTGCTGTCCAGCGTTAAAGATTGTTACACAACTTAGATAACAACACTATGCTACGCCGTGTAATAAACAAACTACAGACTGTGGAATAGTCTTGTGTAGTTCGCGAACGAACTAGTTCGGAAGAACGCTCCCACAAGCGAACTACACGAAATAGTTCACAGATTTCTCGCTCTTTAGTTCGTTAGTTCATTGGATCCTTTCCCGAAGACCGACTTCTGTTTTAGGTATTATTTAAAAGGAAACACAGTTCCCTGTGGACCCAATTCACTAAAGACACAGATATAAAAAGAATAGAAAAAAAATACTATTCAACATTAATAATTAGTGCAGAAGTCACAAACGGAAATTTAACATGGAATGTGAAAACAAAATACACTTTGATCTCATTAACAATTAAAACACAACCATCGATAACCACAACTACCATTACAAAGAAGAGAGAGCATGCAGTAGTGCTAGCAAAGCGAGCGAACGAGCTGTCTTTCTGGAATTCCAGAGCGGAGCGACCTAGTTCGCGAACTAAACAGGGCGCTCTCGGTCGCGAACTAAACTTAGCTCTATCGGTCGCGAACTAAACAGAGCGCTACCGGTCGCGAACAAGCACCATTCGCCGCTAGGGTTACCAACATTTTTTCGGTTGATGGTAGTAGTTTTTTTTAGAAAAACCTATAAAAATATAGTACACTTCAAAAATATAATATTTTACGAAAGAGTATAAAAGGACAAAAGGTGTGTTTTTACTATTTTATTTTTAAGCTATATTTTTTGCACTTCTTACATCTTTAACAATTTTTTGTCTACAGTATTTGTCATATGCTTTATCGCTTTCAGTTGTTAAATTAATGTCGATCGAAAGCTCATTTTTTAATTAATGAAATACTCTTACTTTACCTAGATTTCGTGTAACATGGTTATTTCAGAGTAAAGTTCGTTCACTTTGATACTCATCTTTTCTCGTAAATTTCGAACCTCTAATATTGTGTTACATTCATCAAATGAAACCTTCTGTTTTCAAATTTAATTTTTGGATTTTTTATAACCAATTGCTTTAATTAAAATCTAACCATTTATTAAGATACTCCAGACATTTATCAACGAATACTAGAACATTATTTTTAATACTATCACTTTCTGTGGAAAATTTGGCTTCTAAGGAATTTTTCTTGTTTTCTAAACGAAATAAAAAGTCTCTTTACATTTTTCTAGTGCCGATTTTAAAGTTGGCAGAATATAATACTTATCTCAGTCCGTGACTTTAATGCCTTCCAGTTGTTTAACAGCTTTGTGAAATTTACGTTAAGAAATGGCTCGCGAAATTAATAAAGATTTTAACTTTTATCTCTTCATCAGTTTCATTCGTGACCAAAATATTTTGAATGTGTATTGGATTAACCTCCTCTATACTAATAAAATGATCGCTCAATGCCTTCCAATTCACTGGAAATTGACGCACTTTCGTTATTGCTACCACTTTCCATAGTGAAATTTAATAAATATCAAAAGAAGGAACAGCTTCCAAGTTGTAGCATATCCACTAGCCCCGAAAATATATATGTATTTATAAGTGTATTTTGTAGTATGTTGAAATGAATGTATAATATGAATTGTAAGCAAGTGTATTTGCTCACGGAGACCACAGACGGTACCAAGTTTGTAAACAGGGGTAATATAAGTGACATTAATATCTTTGGTTTTTTGGAGAGTGTGAGAAGTGTGTGCGAGAGAGTGTCTGGCCGCGAGCGGCGCGAGTTGTTGCGCGCCAAGATTGTGGCGGCGGTCTAGTAATTTTGTATTGAGCCTGCTGGGTCTGTGATTGTTCTTAATATACGAAAGAGTGTGTTTTCATTTGTGGTTTTATAAAGTTGTTCAGAATAGCAAATGGACTTTGATCAATAAAGTAGAAACTTATTGATTGTACGAAGTTAAACGTCTTCTTATTATTTGTATAATAAGAACCTTTAAAATGAAGATAAGTAGCTCCTCAGTCCGCGTGCTTGGGTGAAATGACGGTATAAGGGCCGAACCGTCAACAAACCTGTGGACTTTAATTGGTATAAGAAATAATAATTGTGAGGAGTATTACACTTGGCTTAACACTGCCAGGATAGTGAAGATAGCAGTGATAGATTACACTTGGCTACCTTGAGGAGTATTACATTTGGCTACCCTGCAGAGGATAATTCAGTGGTATGATGGTACCAATTACGGATGTTAATTGCTAATTAACATAGCATCCGGGACGCCTGGAAATCTTCTGATTTCTATAACGTCGCTGCAGTCAACAGTGGTGAGCAACTTCCGACGACAGCAGTTTCGCAGATTGGCAAGTACAAAATTCCAGATTTAATTCACGGGGTAACAGCAGCAATCGACGATCACATTGCAGAAAGAAGAGCAGTTATAAAATTTTGAACAGTAAAAAGTTAAATTTAAAATCAGTGAAATTAACTCTAAATTTGTTTGTTTAAAAGAACATTGAAACGAGAAAAGTAATAATCGCTTGGTTAAAGAATATCTAAAGACAAAGAATTGCTATTAAGAATTGTAAAAGAAAAAGTTATCATTGAAAGTCTAAAGTTTGTTACAAATTGCAGTAGTTTGTTTAGAGTAGTTAGCGTCTGTGGTTTCCGATGAGAAGCAAGTAATAATAAAGAAATTATAAGAAAAAAGGGGGGAAAACACTTCGTAATTAGAATTAAAATCTGTAATGTATTTATATGTTTGATTTTATTTCAGGCCGGAGGAGAGCAGAATTTAAATACTATTTTGTTTCTGTGAACTGTAAATTTTCAGCTGACACGAGGAAGTACGAGATTTGGTAGTGATTTGGATCCTGAATTGTTTGTCTTTGTTGTGTGTTGCTTAACGGCGTTGTTGAAAGCGGCGTTGACTCATTGTTGATTGGTGCCCTTGGAGTTTTGAATTGTTGTCTGACGGAATTTTTCCTATTAACTGGAGTGTAATATAATTTTGTTTCTTCTATTTTGAATTTTCAAATGTCTTTGAATATGGAAGACGGTTGTGATAGATTAGTCCGAACGGAAGGTAATACGGATTTAGTGGAGTCAGATGGTAATAATTCAGGAATTTTGATCGAAAGTTCGGGAACAGTAAGTTTTGATGGAAAATATGAAAATCGTATGGGGATACGTGAAAACAGTAAGTTTGTGCAAGCCGAATTGAGTAGTAGTCCGGTTGTTAATGGGGATGACAATGAATTTGGCAGTCGTTTTGCAATTAATGACATTAGTAGCGGTAGTGAGATAATGTACAATTTGAAGGAACCAGTGTATTTAATGGGGGGCAGAACCCAGTAGAAAGAATAATTTCACCAGAATTGAATCAGTCTGAAAACACTCGGGAAGGGTCGGCAAATTTTAATATGCTGCTAACCGCCATATTAGATGCTAGCCGAAAACAAGAAGCCTTATTAGATGCTAGCCGGAAACAAGAAAAAGCCTTATTGGAAGTTAGCCGAAACAAGAAAAAGCCTTATTGGAAGTTAGCCGAAAACAAGAAACCGCCATAGTAGATGCTAGCCGAAAACAAGAAACCGCCATATTAAATGCTAGCCGAAAACAAAAACCGCCATGCAAGATTTGGAAGAAAGAATTACTGGAAACTTCAATCAGATGGTAGTACAGGTCCATGAAAGAATTGAAAATGTAACAGAGCAGATGAACGTAAAATTCGAAAAATTGAAAGCAAAATGTTGAAAATTGAAAATAATATGCGACAAAAAATTGTGGAAGAGATAAATGATAACGTAATTCCTATGGTAACTCGAAGTGTGGCGAAAGCGAAAGGTTATTTAAAGAAAAATTAGAAAATGTAAACAAAAATCAAGAGAATGTTGAAAATGAGATGGGGAAGATTCGGGAAGGTCAGAAACAATGTGATAAGAAGATACAAGGAGTAGAACGGCAGGTCGTTGAACATTCCAGTAGAACAGTATGTATAGAGCAACAAGTTTGAAGAATTGTCGGACGGGGTCGCGCAAATACGCGAAGATATGATCAGCATAAAAGGAAATCTAGAAGAGGTCAAAAAAACAGCCTAATATTATTGTGAGCGGCGGATCGAATGCTTGGTCAATTATCGTTACCCGAAACTATATTTGAACCGGGCGGAAATGTTCATCCCGCTGACTTTGTTAAAATTTATGCTAGAACTTTGCCCATAGAATGGTCAGAGGTTGATAAAATGCAATACGTACACAGAAAAAATGAAGAGCGAAGCTTTTTCTTGGGGTGTGAAATTTTAGAGAGCTGTCATAATTTTAATGAGTTTCTCCAAATGTTCCGAGATAAGTACTGGTCTCAGAGACGACAACGAAAAGTAAAAAGTGATTTTTACAACTGCAAGCGTTACCACAGGGACAGATGGGAGTATGAGAAATTTTTGTGAGAAAATGCAGACAGAATTACGGCATCTAGATCAGCCTATCGGAGAAATTGAACGAATGGAAGTGCTATTACAAAAGTTGCCCAGACAAGTCCAGGAAAAATTAATTGCAACTCAGTGGGACAAGATGGAAGATTTTTAGACATACTAGAGAGGATAGACAGATACAAAGAAGCTTGTGAAAAACAACACAGATCGAAACAAAATGTTCGACCGGAGCGAGGATAAGACGAAAGATTATCGACACAACGATAGGTGGGATAACGGTTCACAGAAGAGGACGTGACATATACGGAAGAAGTGGAAGGCAAATGTACGAGCAAGGAAAAGGAGATCGGCATTTTGACAGAATGTGGCCAATAATAATAATAAATACGGTAATCAGAACTATAGTAGTAATTATGCATCAGGTGATCGCCATGATTACAGACAGCAGCCTAAACAAATGATGTATATGAAAAAACAGAAAAGGTACAGGATGAGAAAGAGAAGAGGCGGAAAACTCCAAACCGCGACTGTGAAGGTCCGCACGGAAGCGAATATCGGAACTTATGGACCAAATAATGTTAAAATAAAAGAGAATGAAGAAGAGCATTTATTTGAGTACCGCAAATCATACAGCAAAGATGAATATCTACAATGGTGGAAATGTTTCAACGAGATGGAGAATGAGAAATGCGGTGTTGCAACATTAAAGCAAGGGGGTGGTTGGAATTGTCGCGAAGTCATAGATTTGGCTAACATCGATGTACAAGATGAAGAAGAATATGAGAAGAATACCGGAGGAGGAGTGAATAGTGCGGAGGTGCAATGTAAAGCTGCAATGGAATTGTTCGACGAAGGAAATTGTGAGAATGAAGATAATGAGCTAGCGATTAGCATTGACGAAACTGGGGAAATTGTTCCTAGCAGTGATAACGAAGAGGAAAGGGAATCTGGAAGCAGTGAAGAAGAAAATGAGAATGAAATCAGAATATTTTTTATAAGAAAATATGATGAATCGGAGATTAAAGGTATATCACGGGTAAGAGCGAAAACAGTTGAAGCATCAGGTGGCTGTGAAAATGTGAATATAGCCCCTTTACGAACACGTGCCGACGTAGTTTGTCATTCTACCGCCGACGGAGAAGAGGAAAGTAAAGAACAAAAAGCTTTATTATCTTGTACAGTTGAGGACAGTCAGTGCCAAGCGAGCTCGGATGATTTCAAAAAGAGTTATCTATCTAAATGAACTACCAGGAAGAAATAGAATGGTCGCATCAGGAAATACTAAATGATTTATTACAAGCAGAAATTATAAAAGATTGGAAGAAAAGGAAGAAAGAAAAAATCAACGTTATGGGGGCATAACATTTGAGATACGATACATCAAGGGTAGCGACAACACTGTGGCCGATGCATTGTTGAAAAAGTTACCAAAAATTACGAGAAGTTGTTATATTCGACAATATGCGGAAGCGAGTAGCACGACGCTTGGCGTTTTGTGAACTGTGCCAGCGCACGAAAGTATCGGTGACGACAAGTAAGAATCTGATGCAAAACATATTGCCCACCGACGTGTTGGATCTTGTCGCCAGTAGATTTATACGGGCCCCTACCTAAATCAAGAGGCGGATTTGCTTACCTATTTGTATGCTTTGATGTATTTTCAAGATTTGTAAAGTTATACCCGATAAAGAAAGCTACTGGTAAGGCACTTGTGTGTAAACTAGTAAAAGATTATTTCGTGAATCTTGGACGGCCGCTATCTTTGCTTTCGGACAATGGTAGTCAGTTTTTGTCAAACAGTTGGTCTTCTTGCATGAAAGATAATAATATAAAGCATATTCGAATATCGAGTTATCACCCAGCCAGTAATCCTTGTGAAAGACAAATGAGAGAACTTGGAAGATTATTTCGGGCGTACTGTAGCCAGAAACACACACGATGGATTGAATATGTGAAAGAATTCGAAAATTTGATAAACAGTATTCCGAGTGAAAGCACCGGATACACTCCATTCCGCATCATGTTCGATAAAGATCCTCCAGATTTTATAAGAGAAAGTGTTAAATTTCCTGTCGCTACCACTCTTAATCGACAAGAGCTTCTAAATCAAGTCAGAGAAAGAATGAGAAAGAAGGCGGATGAAAGAAAGAGAAGATATGATAAAAGAATCCAACCTACCGAGTTCGATTTGAATGATTTAGTTTTGGTGAAAACAAAATGTAAGTCCAGTAATATCAATTCGGAGATTAAGAAATTTTTCAAAGTTTATTTTGGACCTTTCCGTATAATTTCTAAGCCTCATTCTAGTGTATATTTACTTGCATATCCTAAATCAAATAAAAAACTGGGTTTGCGAAACGTAGTAGACTTGAAACTGTACAAAACTAAAGATAGTTTGTAAAAATTGTTGTGTGTAGTTGATATAGAGTGATGTACTAACTGATAGAGCAAGTAGTAGTCCTTTATTCGGAAGTAAATTCGATTCAAATATGGAAATTAAGTTTGGAAGTTCTTTTTTGTTGATATTCAGGGATTGGTAGCCCTGGTTGTTGTCTCGATAATAAAAAACTATCACGGGAAGAAGTGATCTGAATAGATGTAAGTAAGATTTCAACCTGCCAAGAGTGTACAAAGAATAATGAAGACATTAAAGTAAATGTTAGAATATGTGGACTTTAAAATGTGCTTGTTGTGTAAGTGATTTAGTAGCACAATTAACTTTGACGCTAAAAGAAAATCAGCTGTGCGGTTACGCCCCTAACCGAGCGCCAGGTAGACTACCCGCTTCGGTAAATATGACAATAGAGTGTGTGCTCACCGCAAAGAGTTGGTTGTTGACCTCAGTCAGCTGTTGGTAGCTTTAATTGTAACGGACCGTGTACAGTTCATGAAAAGGAAGAAGGTGTAAAGTGTGAAAGGTAAAACAAAGTAGTATTAATAAAGAAACATTCAATTGGTGTACATAATAACATTTGGTGGTGTGAAAAGGTTGTTCAATCAATGTGTCAGAAACTAATGCTAACAATTTTTAACTGAAAAGTTAATATGGACAGTTAGTAATGACTTCTCGGCAAAGTGAAATACATGCCAAGCATTAAATTTAATTTGCCTCGTAGTGGGGGCAGGTGTAGCATATCCACTAGCCCCGAAAATATATATGTATTTATAAGTGTATTTTGTAATATTGAAATGAATGTATAATATGAATTGTAAGCAAGTGTATTTGCTCACGGAGACCACAGACGGTACCAAGTTTGTAAACAGGGGTAATATAAGTGACATTAATATCTTTGGTTTTTTGGAGAGTGTGAGAAGTGTGTGCGAGAGAGTGTCTGGCCGCGAGCGGCGCGAGTTGTTGCGCGCCAAGATTGTGGCGGCGGTCTAGTAATTTTGTATTGAGCCTGCTGGGTCTGTGATCGTTCTTAATATACGAAAGAGTGTGTTTTCATTTGTGGTTTTATAAAGTTGTTCAGAATAGCAAATGGACTTTCATCAATAAAGTAGAAACTTATTGATTGTACGAAGTTAAACGTCTTCTTATTATTTGTATAATAAGAACCTTTAAAAATGAAGATAAGTAGCTCCTCAGTCCGCGTGCTTGGGTGAAATGACGGTATATGGGCCGAACCGTCAACAAACCTGTGGACTTTAATTGGTAGTAAGAAATAATAATTGTGAGGAGTATTACACTTGGCTTAACACTGCCAGGATAGTGAAGATAGCAGTGATAGATTACATTTGGCTACCTTGAGGAGTATTACACAAGTGAAAATGATTAACAAAACAAAAACGAAACAAAGACAGATGCACAAGCAAACATGCTTTTCTTCAGCACTGATTGTAGCATAAACGGCATTTGAACTATACTACAGTACACTTTCTGTTATATGGGAGGACAGTGTGGAAGGGTGCTTCCGCTGAATTTGGCAACTTTGGATGAAGATACCTGGTCGGTTTGCGGGGGACTGCATAAGTGCATAACAGTAAAAACAGAACAGTTATTCAATTTACCCATTTGTGCAAAGGACACTGAGAACTTTGGTTTATCGGCGGGCACTGTTCATGCTAATGTCATTTGAAAGGTCTATTACTGAGTAAAAACTTTTGTTAAGAAGGTCGTATTAAATTCCATTTAGAAACGACAAAAAAATGATTAAGTAATGTTCTAATAAAACTGACAAAACAAACAAAATAGCAGGTACAGTAGCGGTAGCAAGGCGAGAGAACGATCTGTTTCTCTGAATTCGAGACACGAACTAACGAACTAAAAGAGCGAACTAGTTCGTGAGAGAGCTGCGAACTAAACTGAGCGCTCCCCTTCACGAAATATTATGCGCAAGTCTACTGTGGAAGGCCAACATTATTACAAATCAAGTTTCAAAGATTAATTTATTAAATTATTTGGGATACTTATATTTAATAAATATTACGTAATTCATTAGTAATAATAATAACAAAAGATATCGAAACCAGAGATACATCTAAATCCAAAATTCACAAGCGGCAAGTTGACCGGGAGGAAAGACTAAAGAAAAGACCAGGAACAACATGGTCAGATGAGAGGAAAGAAGCCCACAGCAAATGTATGAAGGAAATATGGTCACAAAGGAAACTGAACAAACGCTTTGAGTACTTTGCTTAGTCCTAATGGGATTATCCGTAAATAGTAACAAAATGATTGCGGGGAGGAGGGTTAGTGGTAATGCTACATGTCGCGATTAGCTGATTGAATTGTTCCTCGCGTTCTTGACTTTATCGGCAAAAACATCGAAAGTTACGTAATGGCAACATCAGCTTACACACTCGCGCCAAAGTGTGCTTCGGTAAAAGCCACCGACACGTGGCTGCCTAAACGCTGCCCATCTCGAAATTGCCTCCAAGTTGGCGCCGCGCGGGGATCAGCGTATCTTCCTCACCTCTCCGGCAGATTACGCCGCCAACTTCCCCTCAAACTTTGCTGCCGAGACTACTCGGCGTTACTTTATTAGCTCCGCGATAAAAACCACGGCGCTTGATGAAACCCAGCGCCGGCTTAGCGTCGGCTTCGGACGTTTTGGAACTGCGCCCGGCTACCTGGGGGTGCCACGCCGTCACGTTTAAGGGCGGGGTGGGGGGAAGGAGGGTAGGACGGGGGAGTCGCTTCACTTTTACTACCTTCCGAAGGTCTAATCTACGCCCGGCGACAGCCGTGGGCGAAATCTCATCGACTCCAAACGGGCCTGCGACGCTAGGTGTAACCGTTTGCATAATAGAGCGATGGCGTCGGGAGATGCGATCAGTGGAGGATCGGCCAGCGGGGAACATCCATCAGACCCTCGTCTGTCGGCGTAAAAAGAAGGGAATGCCACTGTCTGTCGGAGTGGCTCGTTACCAGGAAAATTCCATTCGAGACCGGAGCGAACTGCCGTCGCATCTTCCAGAGAATGTACGGTGTTTCAACTTAAGAAAAACTTGAACTTTTTTTTATACAGACACAGGAGAAAGATGCAGGTGTTGTGCCTGTTGGTGTAGTGGAAAAAAAACGTTTCGACAGCCGGTTTTGCCATCATCTTCAGATGGCTACACTTCACTCCCCCTGTTAGTACTTTGTATGCGGTAAGTATAAATTGCTTGACGTTAACAACTGCATGAATGTAGAAAATTTGACCATGCCAATATTGAGTAAATCTCATCAAAGGCAGCCAACAGCAAATTTTCCGGATATGGTAGTGAAGAAGAAGAGGAAAAACATCGGTGAACGTTGTCAGTGCAACATAGGTATTGCACCATAGACACGTTGATATTTCGGCAATATTATGGCACCGAGTACAGTGTGTACATTAAATGAAACATGCAAACAATTTTTTTTTTAACTGCTTAACGTCTCTCAACAATGAAGTCTTTAGAGACTGGAAAGGATGGGGGCAAACAATGGGAAGGAATTCGGCCATGGCCTTTTGAAAGAAGCATCCCGGCATATGCCTGGAGTGATTTTGGAAACCATGGAAAACCCAAATCTGGATGCCCGGTCGGGGATTCGAACCAGCGTCCTTCCGAAAGCGAGGCGAGAACGCTAACCGTTACACCACGACGCTCAGTACGGAACAATTACTGATGCTTCTGACCAGAGCCGCATTTGAGCATAGGCTACATAAGCTGCAGCTTAGAGTCCCGCACCATAGTTTCGGGCTCCCGCCTGAGTCAGTAATAGGACCACCAAAAAAAAAAAAAAAATTAACATCCACAGCCGGAGGCAGCCCCCGATGATGACCGACATGGGGGCCTGCACCACATGTATAGCCTAGGTGCCCACACAGCCTAAATGCGGCCCTGCTTCTGACAGAAGGTCCTTATCTGTCTCTAGAAGACATTCGGTTAAGCTATATTTGTATTCCTTCACTCTTCCAAACTGCTTCTTAATAGGGGAAGGGCGGGTAGCACCGGACGGCTGGTAGCCCCGGACATTTAAGGTTCTGACAAAACAACCACGCTGCGTCGGTGAAACGTTATTGTAAATGTGCGCCCTGCAGTGTAAAAACAAATGCCACTGAGGTGCGGCTTAGGCGCCCAGTAAGTTCCACACTAGTGCGTGTTTTATTCCTGGCAGAAGTTTTTCGTCGCTCCAGTCAAAATTCGTTGAAGATTATCGAATACGATGCGTCAAATAAATGCATAGTAACACGGGATCGAAAAATCAAAAAAGAGCGATATATTAACGTCTGCACCATATAAAAAATGTGAAGAAGACGGGAAAAAAAGTAAAGGAAGTTAAAAGGGGAAAGCGAAAAAATAAAAAAGATAAACGCGCTATAAATACGTTGAATAAAAAGAAAAGTATTCAAAGTCTTTCCGAAGAAAATAAAGTAAAACAGACCGAATGCATCGTACGTGGAGAAATTTTTTAAGAAGACTGGATTCAATGCTGTGAAGCAAAGACAGAGACCATGAAGATTGTGTTTAAATAGATTCTTCAGATATCGATTATTACTGTGGCTTTTGTACTGCCAAAAAAAAAAAAAAAAGATTAAGCCACCATTTATTACTTTGTCCGAAGATACCCGACAATTTTTGTGCTGCCAAGAAATTAAGGCAAAAGTATTTACAATTTAATTCGATGAAAAATGTTATGATTAGTAACTTCTAATTAATATGACGGCAGAAGTTTCCAGTTCAATTTTAAGATTAAGATAAGGATAAAAATGTACTTATTTTATTTTTGTTTGTAATTAATTTTAAGCACCCTGGTCTAACCAAACTCCCTCTACTGTTGTCTTTCTCACATTCAGTGATAGGTAGGCCTACTATTGTTACCAAATGACTACACTGTGTAGTCTACAAATTGCTCCTCTAAATTAAATTTACTCTACAATTTCCCGGATAAAAAAATAAAAATAAAAAAAACCACACACCAATATTACCAATGTACTTTTACTTTCATTTGAAATCCTTCAAGTTAAATATTAAACTGATACACCTCTCATCCTTTCCATTCACTCTAGCTAAGGTTCATGCCCCACCTCACCCATCTTATCTTACGCTGTTACCGGCAGGTACTGATTATTTATTTTTCGGTCGGCAAAAATCCCCGGACTCCCACACGCTGTTTCATCTATAAAGTCTCCAAAGAACCAAAACAGTGATTCTTTACTTGTACCGAAGAAAATAATATAAGAGCGCCAGAAAAATTACTTTAAATTTAAAGAAAAAAATAAAATACTTGTAATCATAGTTAATCCAGTCTCACCAATTCCTGAAGTCCTCCCATCTGAAGTCAAAAGAGCAGTGCATACAACGAACAGCTAGTCGTTATGACGGCCTATCCGTTGACATACTCCAATTGACTGGAGAAGAAAAATATAGACATCTAGTTAAAGTATTTTCACAATATCTCAAAGAGAAATATATTCCACCCAGCTGGTAGAAAGCAATGATTGTGTTGCTGGACAAAAAAGGCAGACGTTACAACATTAAGAACTACCGTCCCATCAGCCTCCTTCCTATCATTTACAAAGTGTTTACGAAGGTCATCAATAACCGCGTCAGTTCTACCTTGGACACAGTACAACCAATCCAACAGGCTGGCTTTAGGTCAGGATTCAGCACGGTAGATCACATCCAAGTAATCCACGACGTAATAAGTCTAGCGAATGAATACTACATGCCACTCTGTTGGCGTTTATTGAATTTGAAAAAGCTTTTGATTCAGTCCATCAAGCAACAATCATTCAAGCCCTTCTAGAAGAAGGAGTGAATCCACGCTATATGAACGTACTGTATAATATCTGTAGTACTTCCACTGCCTTCGTCAACATCGCTGAAACCACCAAAGAGTTCCCAGTAGAAAGGGGGGTAAAACAAGGAGACTCTATATCCCCCATGCTATTCACATCAGTCCTGTAGTTGGAAATGTCAAAAATCCAATGAAAAAATAGAGGGTTCAGAAAAAATGGAAGAAGTCTCAAGAACTTAAAATTCACTGATGATTTAGATTTACTCTCAAACAATCTGGAAGAGGTAAACGAACTGATAAATGAACTGGAGGCAGCTTGTAGAGAAGTGGGCCTTAAAATAAACCTGTAAAAAGCAAAATCATGCAAAGGGATAGAGAAAGACAAAGACAAGGCAGACACGAAAGAAACTGTAATTGACTCCGTAGAACAGTACATTTATCTTGGCCAACTGATCAACATGAATGGCGACTCAAAGCCTGAGACGCATGAAGCTGGGCTGGAGAGCATACGGAAGAAATTCTATAGTTTTTAGATTTTAAATCTAACATCTTAAAAAAAAAAAAAACAGGTATTTGAACAATGTGTATTACCGATCCTCACGTATGCCTGCCAGACTTGGACCCTAAACAGTCACATGAAGCAAAAACTGAGAACTGCCCAGCGAAGTATCTAGAGAGCAATGCTAGGTTTCACAAGAAGAGACAGCAAAAGAGCCATCTACAACCAAAGTGACAGACGTCTTAGAAATAGTCACGACCCAAATATGGTAATGGGCTGGTCATATTGTTCGAAAAAGGGACGACAGATGGACTACGGCAGTCCTGGATTGGTCACCAAAGCACCTGTAAAGAGCAAGATAAAGATATTCGACGAGTAACAGGCGTGAACTGAAAGAGAGTTGCTCAAGATCGATCAGCCTGGAAGGAACTGGAACAAAATTATGTATGATTAAATTGTATAATATAGCTCCTCTGTCTTAAAGACGCTACATCCTGAAACAAGGATTGATAAAGCTGTATAAATAAATAAATATAAATTAATAATCATAGTTAATAGGGACGCAGAGCTGGGCTGGTAGTAAGTGGCAGTATGTTATAACAGCCCTCAAACTCAGCCCTTTAATGAAATGTTATTTTAAGAATAATGTATAGTAAGATCGGAGTTGATTAATTATGGCTATGTATAGTTTTCGTGTGTCTTATTGTGGATATGCGTCTTGTAAATGAACTATGTTTAATCGACAGAAACTATGTAAGTGCTATGTAATATGTTGAAGGAAAGTATTATGTATGACACATTAATTATAAATTTGTAGCTGTGATGATGTGAGCTATGATCTTTGGAGGACAATTCTGCGACGGTATGGACTGGTTTATGTTGATAATTTTGTGTGGAAATGCATGTAAACAGTATTAAGTTTTCATTTCAATATTTTTCTAACGATTGTTAGTGATTTTGTATAATTTGTAATTATTTTTGTATGGGTTTAATTGTTAAAGTATTGTTAGAATTCGAAAAATGTCGGTCGGAACTCTTTTAATTATTCTGTATCTTTCTTTAGCGTCTACATAGACACGCGGAGATGGCGACCAAAGATAGTTAATCGAGCAGTTGTGTTGCAACATAATTGAAAGTTAATATCGATGGAATATTTGCATGATTGTACTTAGTATCTTTGGTCCAGTCGATGCCTATTCTGTACGTGCTGTGTAATGTTATTGTAGAGCGCACGGAAAAATAAACATAAGTCGGTTTTTCATGCAACCAAGAGCTGATCAATATCATAAACACAATTTTGACAAGTTTTTTAACTGAAGAACTTGAAACCGGGACTTATTTGTCGGCGTTCATATTCATTGCACCAACTGGACATAGTAAAAAATTTCTCTTTTTTTATTTGATACCGTAAACAAGGAATCGGTAGGCACACATATTAGTGGTAGTACGCAACGAGGGATGACCAGTTCGTGGAATTACAGTGTCGGATTACACCGGACGGTTCAGTGGCTACCGGGTCACGCTGTTTTGTAAGTTCTCCAATCCAGTGTGAGGATTTTGTACGGAAATACCGCTTCCGTGAAAAATGGGGCCGTGGGAATTTAAGCATTGAGATTAGCAACGCACAAAGCACAGGTGGAGGTTATTGTTTTTAAATGCTGCTCCTCTTTGTGCAGTGAGAGGAGTCTGTGAGGGTTTCGAAGGGATTAAACGCCTTCTCACGGACCGAGTCGAGGGCTTTACCAAAGTGTAAATAAAAGCGCACATACGGTGACCAGACACCATCCGACGCTTAACACAAAAAGCTTCGGTTTAGATGGTGATTTCAAAAGAGTCTAACTGTACAAAATGCGAATAGAATTGTGTACAGTTTGCATCAGTTTTGCTGTGAAACTAACAAAATATCAACTTGCTGAATCAAATGTGGTAATCGGATTTTCCTTTCATACCTTCAGTGTATTCGTGTAACATTGGATTGGAACAGGGAGATTTCCATTAAAGAATGAGACAACATTTTATCAAAACGTGATTGAGTATTGAAACCTACCACGGCATCGAGATGCGTTATCAGGTTTATCTATACTACGAAATTTCAGTACTAATAACAGGCTAAATTTGGTCACTGTATCATCGTGTTCTTAACGCTCCCAGCCTTAGTTGCAAAACTAACAACGGCCATAGATGCCACTAATAACTCCGGGTTATGCGCGATATTTAATAATAGTTCTATTTAGTTAAACATACGCCAAGAAATGGATTGCAAAAAAACACCGAAAGAAAAGTATGTGTTGCGTTCAAATTAGCATATTAATTATTACTTCCATTTTATTTATTTATATTCGTCCAATGTAGATGTTTTCGTTCAATTCGTTGCCCATACATATGTAAAATAAAAGCTTTAATTTTCGAGCAGAAAGTTTTGATTAGGTTACAATTTAGCATGGATCAGAATGACAACTGGCCTTTGACGTTAATGCAGAGGACATAACAAATTTAAGTTTAAAAAAATTTAAGCCTCCACTAAAAACATTACTTCGTGGGGATGATTTATTATTATTTTTATTTATTTATCAATCTTGTTTCACGGATCCCTGCTGAGGAAAGACCTCTGGGATGTGAAACATGTCATGGTCAATACACATACATACAATATGAGTCTTAAGCATAGTCAAAACAATCATATGTTAAAAAGACAAATAAAGAGAATAAAAATAAACATTAATTTTTACAACTGAGTTTTGTAAAAGGTCATATTGAATACAATAAATTATTTTGTTCAAATTCATGAATGGAGTAGAAGGAGTTGCCAATAAGATAATTTCTTAGTTTTTCTTTACATTCTGTATACTGCCTCAAAACCAAATGTTTAGTTATTTTACGGTTGACGAGGTCATTATATAATGAAAAAAACTCTTTCTGTTCAAAGAAATAGGCGCATACACAAATTACGAGCCATTTGTCGATCGTGGTAGTGAATTAATATGCTTGATTTTAGATGATGTTGCAGTTCGTAAATACAGTGTAACTCAGAACATAAAATTTCAGGTTGAGTATTAAATCCCAATATAGTTTTTAACTTTCGCAATTGTGATGAAATGTAACTTTAAATGAGAAAGCAGACTATATATTTAAATTCCCTTTTTTGGCAAAAATTTAAAATGAATATTAAACTCTTTATCAGATATCACCAAGGCACATGTTGTAATGAATATTTCTAAGATTTATGCGAACATTTCCAGATCGGCTGTGTTGGCAGCTGAAAGCGAGACATTTGTAAGCCGCATAGAAAATTCTCCACGCAAAGAACGGACGCCGCTTACCGAACGCCAAACAATGGCCCAAACAATCATCAAAATTGAAAACAACTGAAACTTACCTAAAACTATGCTTATTGACTTGTAATAGAGCTTATACCATGGTGGAAATTTATCTTTATCAACATTTTAATTTAATTTCTTCCACTGTACGAGGAATTTTGTTTAACAACTTCCTGCATAACGAAATCCAATGCATATGAGCATTAACTTTATTTATTGATTCTTCATGCGAAAATTTCGCACATTCATCCCCCTGGCCGCTAAAAGATGATTCAGTCCTTTTGGAGGGTTGTTGAAATAGAAAGTTAAAGTGAAAGTTATATACAAAAAAACAATGAGAGTCAGTTAATGTGAATGTATTTACAATTTATAATACCTCTTTTTATGATATATTATTTGATATCGGAATGCAATCATCTTGAACTTTTTGTTTTTCATTGTTCCAAAGGTATTATCGTTATATTTATTTTTTACTAAATGCAGCATTTTGCAAGTTTTAAACAGCACTTTTAAGCGTTTGTTGCCGAGTGTTACTGACAGTCATTACGAAGACAACTTACATTGAGAAACCCCGCTAACCAATGAAGCTGCGGCTACTAAGGCGATTGTTCCGCACGGCGCGCTGCGGTACAGCCACACAGGCGCTGTGGCCAGGTGAACTACCGCAGACAACTTTTAACCCCCCCAAATACGTTTTAACATTGCGTATTTTTTGTCAGAGAACGGATAAAAAAATATCGATTCCGTATTCATTGCTGTAGGCTTTCATCTATACAACAAAACAGAGAACAGTAATAATATAGACATATTGGTTTGCTAACAACATGTTAGTCACTATTGGATGGCAATACAAATAAAGAACTAGTTAAACATCGATTAAAAGATGTTATAAATAACTTCGCGAGATTTACACTATTTCCAAACACACCTCCGTTTCTCGACGTTTCGACCAGTACCAATGGTCTTCTTCAGGACGCAAGCCAACTGTCTGAGTCTGCTTGTCACTTGAAGAAGAACATATGCTTTGATTTAAAAGTCGTGAAAAGGAGGAGCGTTTAGGGCGAAGAGTAAATCTCGCGATGTTATTTATAATATGATGGTGGCAGCGAAATCCGAAAGATCTTTTATAACGATTAAAAGATATTGAGGTACTACTGAATGCGGAAAACAACCACTGAGGTGTAAAATTTTGTGCTTTTATTGGACTTATATTTATGTTAATTGAAGTAATTTGCGTCAACTCTGGTTTCCGTCATCGAAGGTTAATCACCACATTGGATCAACTTCAGGGAAATCCTGATGGATCTACAAGACGATCAGTTAACACGCGGTGTTAACCTGAGGTCACTGTGTTTTCTGCTTCTGACCGAGTCTGCTTTGCTCACAATCCTCTACATTTTCTTCTCTCTTCCCAATAACTCTCCTCCACCACCTTGGTCCATCCCTCTCCTCTTTTCAGTACACATTTTTCTCAGTCATCTTTCGGTTGGTGTTCCTCCGGACAATTCACCTTGTATCTTCATTTCATGTATTTTCCTTGCTGTTCTATGCTCTCACAACCCCTTACCTAATCTTTCCAGCACGGCTTCCTTCTTCACTGTATCCCTAACAAGGTTGATTTTTTGTTTTTTGTTTTTTTTATGTGGGAAATGAGCGGGAAGGAATTCGGTCATGATGGAATTTTTGAAGGAACCGTCCAGGCATTCGCCTGGAGCGATTTGGGGAAACCATGGAAAAACCCAAATCTGGATGCCTGGACGGGGATTCGGACCCACGTTCTCCAGAATGCGGGCCCAGTGAGTTATTGCTCACCCACCAGACTTGATAAACATGTTTATTTACAGTATTCTGAATTGAAACTAACTATTGTACGACTAGCATTAGCAAATAAATATTTCCTGTTTAGCTTCGGAATGAGAATGTGCTTATTTACGCAGACTACGAAAAATTTCTTGATATAATCTTCAGTTACGCACTTTACATGAGTATCAGCTCCGTATTACTTAAAACACTAAGAATGTTTATTAATATATTTTTCTCGGGCTTCCTGCAGTGTTAACTTGTCACATTTGTTGGACGTTTCGAAGGCGTCCTTCTCTGCCTTCATGAGAACGACGCCTTCGAAATGTCCCACAAATGTGACATGTTAACACTGCTGGAAGCCCGAGAAAAATATATTAATATTCAACGCCGTGAAAAATTACGATCGTACACTAAGAATGTTTGTTAAGAAAGATTTTAAAACATTTCTTATAAAACTATATGCATAGGTGCCTACGTGAAAGTTTTCCAGTTTAGAATGTCTAAAAAGTCTTCCCATACGTGTGATGTGTTGCCTAAACCCAATTTTCTTGTGGTGTGACATAAAAATCCATAAGAAAGTCGAAATATATCTCTCGGAAGAAAGTTGAAAAGTTTTCTTCCATAGGTAAGGCGGTGAACGACTGAAAAAATTACGGAGGGTAATGAGAACCAACTTTCCGGGAATACTGAAAGAATTTAAAATCTAAATTAATAAGAGGAAAAATTAGTTTGGAAAGTGTTGTTGCAATCAATAAACTTAAAGATTGAAAAATGAAGGAAAATTTCGGAATATAAAAGACAGGTATGAAAGGAAATTGCTTCAGAAGCATTAGCTCTGTCCTAGTTAAATTAAAATTAAACCAACTATACCATCATGGCTGAAGATGATAGCTCAGTCGAGTTTCACAGAAAGTGGATTGTTTACTGTTAAAAATCACCTCGAAGAACTGTCTGATTATGCATTAACAAACACGCACAAGAATCTTGCTTAGATTGTACAATATAAGCGATTTCAGCTTACTCCAATTCTGCTGATACCTCTAAATCCAAATTTTTCTTGAATACTGTGCGATATCTGAAACACAGGAAGTATTAACGCGAACGAATCAAAAGAGATCGCGGCTTCAACTTATTTCTGTACATATCTGTATGGGAGTTATTCGCCGTGGGAACAGCTGCGATATCAGGAGACAAATAGTGAGAATAAATAGCAGTGGATTGTGCCGCTCCTCGCATCGCTAAGTGATAAAGCGCCGCCATTCCGTGAACAGATGGCAGGCTCTGAAGAACACGGCGGAATCCCTCCACTCTGGGCCTTGCAGATTTTCGCGTCCTGTTGGCAGTCAATCATAGGCTACGACCTCCGAAAAAGGAAACAAAAAGAACCCAAGTGACGGAGATGATCCCCTGAAATCATTCAAGCGGTCGGGCAGTTCAGCGGTTGTGAGGGAATTATTTGAAGCACGTTAAGCCTAATGCTCGTGCGTTATAAACTTAAGGAGCGGAGCAATCTCTGGTTGACGTGAGGAAGAGAGCTGGCGAAGAAAGCAGAGAGATTATTTTATAGTGAAAAACATAGAGCTAAGTGAACTGAAGCTTCGTGAAAGCTAATTCATATAATTATTCATTATTATTTGCGAAAAAGTCCATCAGAACAACGCAAAGTTCTTAGAAGCGTGTATTGGTTTCCTTTGTTGTCCATATTTCCTTTATACCTTTCCTGTGTTGCTACGATACTTTTCTTCGCTCTTTCTTCACTCTTTCCACTTCTGAACTTTGACTCTTAACAAGGGACACCTTGCGACTTTTTAAGGAGGAAATAAGCTTAAAAGCTGAGAACACATCACAATGGAAGAATTAAACAACATTTCAAGAAATTTGTATTAATTTTACAGCTCTAGCAGAATCTGATAGTTGCGCAACAATCACTTATTTCGGCATTTCTAATTTAATCATGAGAGGCGTGCTTCAGTTAAGAAGGGTGTGAGTCGAGGTTGTAGTCTATCTCTATTAATATTCAATTTGTACGTAGAGGAAGCAAT
>CM061919.1:254768271-254803267 GCA_031002005.1 Vandiemenella viatica
CGGCAATCCACTCAGTCGATGAAGGTCATCTGTCCTCGTGTCCCTGGGTAGGTGATGAGCGAATCTGATGGCTCTATTCTGGATAGTTTGCAGTAGCTGAAGGTATGCTTGCGCCGTGTTGCCCCACACAACCACTGCGTACTCCAATATAGGTCTAACTAGGGCGGTGTATAGGCGGATCCCTAGGTCCGGTCTTAGTTTGGATGTAGGATTCAGTTCTGGGTAGAGTGAACTTAGTCTCCCAGATGCTTTGGCACGAACGTTGGTGACGCGTACATCATGTAGGTCGGTATACCGGCGCATATAACCCCCTTACTAGCGCAATGAAATTCCGGTCTTCAGTGCGGTCCTAAAAATGCGGTTACCGGTAGTAGGTCCCGGTCGGAAAACTCCGGTAATCCATCGCGGTCCGCGCTTTTAGACCGGCGTATTACGGTATTTCTGTCCGCAGTGGGGAAGGGTGGCCACCTCCCGCCGCGCCCGCCTGGGCAGGTTCACCCAAACTTTGTCTTTGATGAGCTGCTGTTAACAAATGACTTTTGACCAAAAATTGTCAGGAGCTTAGTTCCAGCCACCAGCTATACTGATGGCACATTAAAAATCAAGTATGTGTGGTGAGCACTGAGATGTATTGTAAAGACATGCTATCATCTGCCTATCATGTAACACCTCAGTGTGGATGTCGTGTGTCGGGACCCTTTCCTGCAATTACTTGTATGTATGTGGTAACTTATGAAATTAGCTTTGTACATATTACCAACGATACTGAATGGCAGAGAGGTCTGTAGTGTGAGTTAAATGATATGATTTTGATGTGAGGTGTTTGTTACTTGGAACACATGTTAATGATGATTTTTTTTGTCAGTCTTGAGCCATGGGTGTTCTGTTTCACTTTTTCGTTGCCACGATTGGGCTAGTTGTTGAGTCGAGATCGCTGTAGGCATGGATATATGTGTATGTGTGCGTCTTTCTCTGTGTCTGTATGCGTAAGTATGGTGATACCTTCCTTAAACTCATTTATCTGGACGTATGAATTGCTGTTCCTCCCATATGTTTGTGCTTGTGTGGAGACGTATGGGTTTGTGGGTGAGACCTAGTATGAATATGGAGGTTATGATACCCGTCTGATAGACAAGTGTCTATTGTAACTCATGGTACCTGGGTCACATGTTATTAAATGACCGAAAGGGCTGCGGTGTGGGAGAGATGTGACTGTGATTTCAAACTTCACACATCCTGTAACTCTTCAGTTTGGATCTAGCATGTTCAGTCTCTTTCCTCCATTTATGTATGGTGATGAATGGAACTGCGTGAATGCTTTGACATGTGAGTGTGTGTGTGTGTGTATGTGTGTCTTTCTATGATTTTTGGCCAGTCATGGGTGTTCTGTACCACTTTTTTCGTTGCCACGATTGGGCTAGTTGTTGAGTCGAGATCGCAGTAGGCATGGAAATGTACGTGTGTATGCGTCTCTATCTCTGTGTGTTTTTTTTTTGCGTAAATGTGGTGATACCTTCCTTTATCTCGTTTGTCTCGATGTATGATGTGCTGTTCCTGCACTTATGCTTGTGTGAGGTGACATATGGATTTGTGGGTGAGACCTAGTATGAATATGGGAGTTATGATATCTGTCTGATGACCAAGTGTCTACTGCTACTCGTGGTACATGGGGGCACATATTACTAAATGACAGAAAGGGTTGCGGTGTGGGCGAGATGTGGCTGTGATTTCAAACTTCACACATCGTGTAACTCTTCAGTTTGGATCTAGCATGTTCAGTCTCTTTCCTCCAGTTATGTGTGGTGATGAATGGAACTGTGTGAATGCATTGACATGTGTGTGTGTGTGTGTGTGTGTCTTTCTATGATTTTTGGCCAGTCATGGGTGTTCTGTACCACTTTTTCGTTGCCACGATTGGGCTAGTTGTTGAGTCGAGATCGCTGTAGGCATGGAAATGTACGTGTGTACGGTATGCGTCTCTATCTCTGTGTGTGTTTTTTTTTTTTTGCGTAAATGTGGTGATACCTTCCTTTATCTTGTTTGTCTGGATGTATGATTTGCTGTTCCTGCACTGATGCTTGTGTGAGGTGACATATGGATTTTTGGGTGAGACCTAGTATTAATATGGGAGTTATGATATCTGTCCGATGACCAAGTGTCTACTGCTACTCGTGGTACATGGGGGGCACATGTTACTGAATGGCAGAAAAAGCTTAGGTGTGGGATAGACGTGTTGGTGCGAACAGTTTTGTACCTAGCACACATGATACTGGATGGTAGTGAGGTCTGTAGTGTGAAATAAATGAGATGATGTTGATGTGAAGAGTATGGTGCTTGGAACATATGTTACTGATGATTTTTTGGTCAGTTATGAGCCATGGGGGTTCTACCCCACTTTTTCGTCGCCATGATTGGGGCTGGTTGTTGTGTCTAGCTCGCTGAAGGCATGGAAATATGAGTGTTTGTGCGTCTCTCTCTGTGTCTGTATGTGTAAATATGGTAATACCTTCTATAAACACGTCTGTCTGGACGAATGATTTTGCTGTCCCCTCCACTTATGTTTGTTTGTGCCAGTGTATTGAGATGTATGGATTTGTGGGTGAGATCTAATAGTCAAGTGTCTATTGCAACTCATGGTACGTGCGTCACTTTTTTACTGAATGGTAGAAAGGGTTGTGGTGTGGGAGAGACGTGTTGATGGTAAATGTAATCAACTGGGGCGTGATGAACACTATTTATGGTATAAACACTTAGGTTTATGGTGAAAACATGCCATCTTTTGCACACCTTCTATCTCGCCAGGCTGATGATATGTAAGGAGACTTCTGTTTTTCAGCCAGTCATGAGGCAAGAGAGTACTACACCACTTTTTTGTTTCCATGATTGGTGCCGGTAGTTGTGTAGACTTGGACATGTGTATCTGCGTCTCTCTTTGTGCATGTAAGCGTAAGTAACTCGTCTGTCTGATGATTTTTGTAACGACAGTTCTGTCCAGTTAATCAGTTGTAACGACAATTCTGCCCCCCACTTCATCGTTTCCGTGATGCTTGCTGTCAGTTCTGTCGATCTCGCTGTATGCATGTACAAGTGTGTGCGTGTGTCATTCCTCTGTGGATTTGAGTCTAAAATATATGGTTATAGAATTATCAACGTGTGCTTCTAACCATTGTTTCAGGGCTTAGACAATCTCCCATTTCGATGTGCTCTTTACAGTTTACTGCCGTTTGTGTTGGCATGTGAATTTTGATTCTCACTACATAAAAATCATTTAACAGAGAGGGGTGATGTACCAGAGAAGCGAAGGACTTGGGTACAAACCCACAGTCAGACCATTGCTTGTGTGGTGTAGTATGGAGTCCACATTTTTTGTACATCAAATGCAAGGTGCAAAGGAGGGCAGTTAGACTTATCTGTGTAAAATATTCAGTAAGTGACATAATAAAGGAGCTGGGGCTGGGATGTCATTGGAAGATAGGAAGAGTGTTGAGTGGCTGTAGGTGGCGTATACTGCTGTTAGAATGGATATTGGTGGAATAATTCTGAGTGGTGTATGAAGCCTAAGTTGACCATGACCACAATCTCGCACTAGACTTTAGGTGATGAGGCCTGAGTGGATAAAATATTTAAACACCCACTTTGACCTAACAATTTACGACAGTTCAAATGTGAGCACTATCTTAGGCGTAATAGAACCTATGGTGACGTTTTGGATACTTGTCGATGTGTGGGGATCTTCTATGAAAATGTATCTAGCCAAAATTCGTGAGCTATCATTAATGCTGTTAGCTATTAAATTGGTTCATAACGAATCCGATATGATGTGCAAAAGTATGTTTTCGGTATATGAATGAATTTTTAATTAGGAACACTATATAGCAAAAAAGGGGGGGGGGGATAGAGGACTATGATCAGACATTATAGGGTAAAGCCAGGGACTGAAAAGGCTGTCAAGGAATAAACTCACTGTAACTTCACTTTATCAGGTGTCATTGGAGATGTGTGAAATATTCTTTAATTCTTGGCCACTAAGTTTGGGGGGAATAACATATATGAAATATTGCTGTACATACTGTATAGCAATGTGACTGATTAATAGTATGTGCTTTGGTCTGTAATAACAAGGAGACATGGGAACAGAAATGTTTTGTAGGTAATATACGCTAATGTGGACTTCTTTTGTTTTTAGTAAAAAATAGTAATGGTTCACGCTTAATCAAACGCAAGTATATTTCACGACACAAAACCGAAGAAAATATTTGCACCTTGCTGTGTACAGAGTTTCGCAACCTGGGCAAACGGAACGCCGAGAATAACTCCATAGTTTCGAAATACTTGTCACATTGATATACCGATAATAGCAGACAGTCAGCAGGCAGGAATTCCTGAAATATTTCTCGTAAAAGCTTGGTGAAATGATGTGTGCCACGCCATCTTTCGGAAACCAGGATACTTTGCACCTCGGCAGTCGATTTTTTTTAACGTCTCTCTAACAATGTGGTCTTTAGAGACGGGAATGGAATGAATTCGGTCATGGCCTTTTGAAGGTAGCATCCCGGCATTCACCTGATGGAAACCATGGAAAACCCAAATCTGGATGCCCGGAAGGGGGATTCCCGAATGCGAGGCAAGAACGCTAAATAATTTCATGAAATCAGGTACACATAGAATTCTTCCTCGGTTTTATATCTGGAGTTTATGACTTTTTTTTTTTCATATCGAACGTTAAAAGGAAAAATTTATCACCCACTTCTTTAGCTAGCTTGACATCTGTATCAAACAGTATACATCTGAGAGGAAGTGGATTCGTGACCATCATACTCGATTAATGGATGAACTAATCGTCCATTGTCTACTTAAACCAATGGGTCCATTTTTTTTAACGTCTCTATAACAACGTGTTCTTTAGAGACGGGAAAGGAATTCGGTCATGGCCTTTTGAAGGTAGCATCCCCGGCATTCACTTGGAGTGATTTTGGGAAACCATGGATGCCTGGAACCTCCGTCCTCCCGAATGCGAGGCAAGAACGCTAAATAATTTCATGAAAACAGGTACACATAGAATTTATATCTGGAGTTTATGACGGTTTTTTTCCCGTTAAAAGGAAACATTTATGCTTTTTTTATTCAAGGCAGGTATCCTCTCTAGGTATGGAAACTAAAATTTTGAAATTGACGAGTTGGAACGGCTTTTTTCAATAAAAACACCGCGGCCGGACTCGAACCGGCGACCGAACGCCATCTACCAGTCGCCCAAAGAACTAACGGTGTCTGCCATCTAGCCACCGATAAATGAACTAACGGTCCAGCGCCCCCAGGAGATGGTGCCATCTGTGCGACCGATCGGTGAACTAACATATGCGCAAGCCCGACAGCTGCCGCCATCTGTGCGGCCGATTGGGGAACCAACGGCGGCCATCTTGGTCGCCCCAAACGGGGGCGGCCATGTTGTGACGTCACGCGACCGTGCTGCCACCTGGCGGGTGTTCCAGCTAAGACAATCTCCTCCTACTCTTCTCCGGAGGAGGGCCTTCGTCGTGCGCCATGCGGACCCATCCTCTACGTCCAAGGTGGAGATGAAGTTGGACTATTCCGAGATCTTGTGCTTGTCCACTTCAGCCTTAATTTCTCTCTGCATGCGATTTATTATTCTCTTAGTGGCTGCATCACGTGTGACGTGCCACTCCCTAGTCAGTTGATTTTTGATGATAATAGCCTCTGATTTGCGGAGGGAGTTGCCTCGAACGGATCGGCTGTTTGCGTCTCGGCCGGGTGGCCGCGTCTGCAGCCTCATTGATCCAATCCGCCAAGTTGGCCATAGCGGTGGAAGGGCCGGTTACAGCCGGTGGCGGTGCCTCTTCTATGCGCTGAGAGAGGAAATCTTTGAAAGAGTACCAGTCTATGTAGTTGAGATTCCTGCGTAGTTTGTCAGCTCGTGGAGTGACGTCTGCAGCCATGTAGAACAAAACAGGAATATGGTCTGAAGATAAGGCAGTTTTTGTGACCACAGCTATGTTATGTTGCAATCCTCTCGTGATTGCAATGTCCAAGACATCAGGCAGTCCGTGTCCGTAAATGGTGGGTTCAGTTGGACCCCAGGTAACGGCATCGTTGTTTTCGACAACTCGCAGGAGCTTCCGGCCGTTCGTGTTGGTGACGTGCGAGTTCCAAACAGCATGCTTGGCATTAAGATCTCCCGCAATGAAAACATTACCGCGCAGGCGAAGGAGGGCCGAGAAGTCCGCTTCATGTAGACGGCCTTCTGGAGGTCTGTAAGCTGCCACAAACAGCACTCTCCCTCGGGAAATCTCGACGGCGACACCAGTAGCTTCAATGGTCTCCAAAGGTGGCAAATTTATCTGGTAGTGTTTTATGGTGTTCTTGACGTATACAGCGGTACCACCTCCCGCTGTAGGTCGATCATGCCTGTAGCAAGAGTAGTTGGGTGCGGCGGCTTTCACCCCCGGCTTGAGGTGCGTTTCATTTACGAGGCAGACGTCTATCCCCTCATCGCGTAGAAATTCTTTAAACTCGCCCAACTGTCGCCAGAGGCCGTTGGCATTCCATGAGCATATGGTGAGATCCTCAATGGCGTTAGCCATGATGTTCCATGTTTGCTTGTTGGACGGCAATTACTGCCAACTTGACTGCCTCAGCGGTTTGTTTTGGTAGGTCGGTGATTTGCTTGTGGTGATCTTGGACGAGAGTGGTGACCGTCTGTAGCAGAGACAGCACCATGGTTATGAGAACCGCAGTGTCTACCTCAGGGTTGTCCGTATCGGGAGGACGGCAATTCGGCTCGTCCGCTTTCTTACTCGTATTTGAGGTTTCCATATTTTGGGTGGAAGAGAGGTTATTGTGGTTATCCCTCTGATCCTTCCTTGCATTCGGTAAGTCACGTGGTAGGTTTGTAGAAGCCTCAGCGTAAGTGGTTCTTTGAGTGGATTCCAGGGTTGCTTGATCCTGATTCGTCTTTTTGTTGGTAGAGTCGGTTGCTTCATCCTCCTTCTTCTTCTTCTGTTGCTTCTTCTTGAGCATCATTGCGATGTAGGAAGCGTTGTTGGCTTTCTGTTTCTCATTGAATTTGCTAAAGGCTTGGCATTTGCGATAACTTGCAACATAAAACCTATGCGACAGTTGAAGACAATTTTAAAAACTTTTCCATCATTTCTAGAGTTCCAGCATGGAATGAGCATCTGGCCTTCTTTTTTGCCTTCTGCTTGTTGCTCTGATCGCAGTTGATCAGAAGTACTGAGTGTTTGAAATATGTTACAATAGATTTGATATGATCAGCCAGGTTTGAAAAATTGGCAGTGTTCCCTAAAACGCCATCAACGCTGTGGATATTTCGTAGGCAAGTCTCGCTTTACAAGCGGTGGGATGGCTATTCATAGACCAGTGCTATTTCTTGCAAATTCAACCCCACACACCTAAAAATGAAAACAAATAATATTTTATTCGCGTGACCAACAGCGGGCGAAGCCCGTTTAAGCTAGCGGGCAAACCCGCTAGTATTACTCATAAATAGAAAAGCGCGAAGAGAAATAAATATTCGAAAGTAATCCTGCTTGTGTCATCTTATGGGCATTAAGACAACAGCTGTTGAGACTAGCATCAGTTACATTGGGGAACTGAGCTGTTATTATATGAAAACTTGTTGAATTTGTTACTGTTAGTATATCACTACTCACATGGTGAGATACCTAATTGCTTGTAAATCATTTGCTAATATAGCTTTTGTAATACTGTATCTTTGTTTGATTAATCCAGTAACCTAAAAACGAACAATTGTTAGAATTAGTATTGAATTTCAAGAGTAAATTATACAGTTAGCAACATTTTTAGGGTTTGGAGATCTAATGCATTCACCTTAAATCTTGATGGTAGTTTATAACGAAAACATGCAGTGTTGACAAATTTTTGCAACCCTTCCTTTTCAACACAGGCAAAAAGTAAATTGTCCTTCATGTAAACTAAAGCTCGAGTAATTGCAGTATGACACTCTCCTCCGTCTAAAATTGGAAGAAACATTAGGTAGGCTGAAATATCAAATACAAGATATAAACATACGAAAAAAAAAAACGATAAATGTTTTACCATCATAACTTGCACTCTTCTCCAACAATTCTGATACAGTTTGTTGTTTTAACTTATATGACGTACTACAAACAGATACATTACTCAAACTGTGGTTATCTTCTTCCTGGTTAGTCTGTAATATACATTCAGTGTTTATAGCGCACTTTGATAGGCTAATTGTAAAATTATCTATCTCGTGAAAATCTAATACATTTTTGGTCATTATTATCCCGGGGCCACACTAACGTCTAATGTCCAATATTTAGCGTGTTATTTAACATTAATCACGGGAGTTGCAGGGAATAATTTGATGTGGCCTATAACAGTTGCTTTCAACAATAACTTGTGTGGCGGTTTCGGTTTGGCTGGCCATCCAGTGGACGCGTATTTTCGCGAAAATGTTCGCGCTTATACGCCTATATTCGTGCGAACTGTGTTGGCGCGAAGACACCCCGTCTACTGAAAGCAGATTCGCGCGATTCTGTCGCCAGTGCAAAAAAAAAAAGCATCAATGCCTTTCTCTCAGTTGTTGGAATAATACGCATTGGAATCAACAATTATAGCAAGAAGATGAACTGCAAAAAGGAGAGAGGAATGGATGAGTAATATTTTTGCCAAATGAAAGGAGTTTTCCATTTGGTTGAAATAGGGAAACTGTTTTGAGACTTTTCCTGATTTTTCTTCAAATATTTTCTTAACTCTCTTCTAAACTTTTCCCCCAACCCTTTCATTTTAATCTGGTAACCTATAAACTATTTAACTTTATATTAAATATACTTATTAACTTAAAAATAATTTCGTCTGAAGAGAAAAATAATTATTTCAAAATGGAACACAAAAAAGTAATTAGATGTGGCGCGGGCGTCTCAAATAAATGTCTCAAAGCTAAACTAGATGAATTGAACTACGCCGCAAATAATCGTTATAAATTGAGGGTGGTTTGTTTCGTAATATTATGCGTAATGTTGAGTAATTTTATTAAAAACGATAACAAACATAACAAATACTATACGTGCTGTTACGTACCAAAGGTTATTCACCAATAATTACAATCCGCGTAATTAATTGAATTTTTGTTTACGAGAAAAACAAAATGATTGATTGTAAATCTATAAGAGTATTCCATCAATGTTGTGTTTTAATGGATGAAAGTGGTTTAAATTAACTGAATGACTGTTGTATTAAAAGCAGTACAGTGCATAGAATATTGGTTATGAAGGTAATGTTGGCGTGTTGGCGATTTTGAATGTTTGAAAGCGTTTAATTGGTAAATATGCTGCTGAATGCTTGTTTATATTTTCTATTTTCAATTAAAACGTTTACTGACGATTTCAAGTAATTTTTGTTTTTATGTGATTGTATTGTTTCCGTAATTGTTGCCAGGAAGATTCTATTTAATCATCACTTCAAACCAGAAGAGAAACTAATGACAGCAAAAAAAAAAAAAAAAGAAAGCCTATACTATGTGAAAATTATAGATATGTAATATTGCATTTTGTTTAGATAAATGAATAAATAATAGAATTAATTACCTGGTAATTCCCATTTCTTCTCACATGTTCATTTGGACATTCCTCTGGTGGCATTGAGATAATTTTTGATCCCACAAAGGGGCTCTTTCGTGAACAAGAGCAACCATTTTGTCTAGAACTGTGTGTTCGCGCGAACAAATCCAAACAATTTTGGATGTCGTCGCCTTCGCGTATGTTCGCGCGACTCAAGCGCTCGCAGTGGACGGAGTCACATTAAATTACCTTTGTTTGGATTTGAGCGAACTCTTCGCGCGTATTCGCGTGTGTTCGCGCGAAGTTTTTTCGCGCGAATACGCGTCCACTGGATGGCCAGCCTAATTCATGGCGTTGTTGTGGTTACCCAAACATTTCACAATGTTCATGCTGTAGTTTTGAATACGATTAAGTACTGCTTCTGGCTTTACGCCTCGTCGACGTCGCGGTTAATAGATGCGGCAAGGGACTGGGGGCAAAGAACGGGAATGAATTCGGCTATGACCTTTTGTAGGAACCATCACGGCATTCGCCTGGAGTGATTTAGGGAAACAATGTCAAATCTGGATGGCCGAAAGGTGATTTCAACTGAGTCCTCCCGAATACGAGGCCAGAGCTTTACCATTCGGCCACCACGCTCAGTCGTCGATTTACAAAAACACAAAATTGAGTGGTCTAATGAAAAAGAAGTAATCTAGTTTTTCGAATGGAACCTTGTTTAAGGTACCCTCGGCAGAAAACAAAAATCGCGGTCATCACAGTGATGGGGCACTAGGAGAGGAGGGGGAGGGTGGAATTTACCACCACTCGAATTTGTGCCGTAATGTTCTGAAAACGCCTACTTCTTGCCTCAAACGACTTGATGCAGTTATGTCTGCATTAATAATTGTGAAAATGTTAGCTCTATTTTTCTGCTGTGCTACTACTTTTTTTTTTTTTTTTATCAAAAACTAGCTGAACCGGAAACGCTTCGCTATTACTAGATTTGACAATATATACAGATAAAATGAACACAACTGAAGTTTGATATTAAACCTCTGTTAAAATGAGATATTTACATAGGCATTATTATTTTGGTGGTTTGATTTACATAAATTGTAATTACAGTTTTAATCAATTGCAATTCTTTTGGACTACAATGTTGTGGCGGATTCCATTTCATGTATCCGAAATACATAGGATTCCCTACGCAGAAGTAAGTTGCTCATGAGATAATTTTCCTATTTCCAATAATATTTTTCAAAATATACTGCAGATGGGTCGTTTTGTAATTTAACGTCCGAATCAACACTCGGCCGAGTGTCGGCTCGGCCCTCTAAAAATAGTATCCCAACGCAGTTTCAAAAAATAATAGTCACACTGAACTGAATTGAAAGATTCTCGTGTATCTCTACATAGTCACAATGAAATGTCAAGCGTCTCTCACTTCACATTTAACGTATTTATTTTGGTTGAGGTTACTTTCGATTCGCTCAATATTTTTTTAACAAAAAAGAATAAGATTATTATGCATTTTAATTTAAATACAGACTGCAAAGATTTTCTAAAATAATAATAGTTTCAGGTGATCTAAAAATTCAAGTCACAGAGTTTCTTATCAGCCGCGCAGTACACCTCTATTTTTCTCACTTAATTTGAAAAGGAGACCTACAGATTAACGAGAAATTCGAACAACGGAGCGTCCTAGCATTTTAGCATTAACAAATCAAAGCTTTGCCAGAGGTCAATTTTAAGACCCATAAAAATTACAGGGATCTGAACCGGAGACTTCCAGTACCCCAATCGTACGCCGTAACCATCTGAGTCAAGAGACAAATCTGGATGTACTGAATAATAAATATTCAAATATAATAAACTTACTTTTTTCTATATAATTTAGTTTTGTTATCCGAAAACACGAATGTACTTTTAAATGATTGAATACACATTTTTCAGTACTTCTAGATTTAGATGCTTGCAGCGTGTGATTTCGGTATGGAAGGTTCTCGGTTCAAAATCCGGGTGTCGGATGCAAATTTTACAGGCCTTAAAAATCGACCTTCACCTCTGGCAAAGTTTTGATTTGTTAATGCGAACATGCAAGTACTCTACCAACATTTTACGAAAATCTGATATACCTGAAGTGAATCTGAAAAAAAAAATGACACTTTTCTAAAGCAATCAGTAACACTAAAACAATATTTAGTCGTAAAGGACCGGAAATTTCCGAACTCCACGACACTGGCCCGTACCGTCAAAAAGTAAACTAAACTAATGACGGCTAACACACGGCTGGGTGTCGGGTGTCAATCGAGTAAGCGACAACAATAAGAAAAGTGGCGGTGCGGGCCCGGTGCGGTCTAGTGTGGCCTGACGTTAACGGACACACATACGAACATTGCCTTTTAAGGCTCCTCTACACAATCACCCATGATGGGCACTTACGATTGTGTAGAGGACATAATCGTCTGTGAGTGGCCATCATCGTCTATAATCGTGAGTAATCATACGATCGGTTAGTTTTCGGTACATCAAAGGAACGCGTGTCGATGATCGTGCGCGTGTCCACACCAAAGAAGTTTAAATATTATACACGTCTTACCACTCGAACTGGGGCCACTGGATGCACCTTTGGTATTATTAGTCTTACATTTTACGGTTAATCGAGCGTATGCATAATGATGTTTGTTCTGCAGATGTGTTGCTAACTTCGTAGTATTTCCATTACTTTTGTAATTTTTTCCACATAAATTACATGAAGCGCTTCTCGTGTCCACCTTCCTGAAATACTTCCAAACAATTGAGGAATTTACTGCAGACGACATATTACGGCACTTCACTATTCCTCACAAATTGTATTGACTGAACTAAACTTCATAATATAATGTCCTGAGGGGCGGACGCAAAATTCAGATATGCTAAAGTAATATTTTTTATGTTCCCATAAAGTAATTAACAGAACAAAAACTTTTCCTGGATAGAAATGCATTTAGTGTTAATTTATAGCTTCTAATATTTCGTTCCAGAGTGCTAGCCCGGAATTTGAAACACTCGTTCTGGCCTCGCATTCGGGAGGACGGCGGTTCGAATCCCCGTCCGGACATCCAGATTTGGGCTTTCCATGATTTCCCCAAATCACTCCAGGTGAATACCGGGATGCTTCCTTCAAAAGGCTATGGCCGAATTTCTTCCCGTTCCTTGTCCCCAGTCTCATCCCGTCTAATGATCTCGATGTCGACGAGGCGTAAAGCAATAAGTAAAATAAAAAAAATAAAAATTGAAACACTTTGTGTTGTAACTTTCATGAATTCCTGAATGGCCTCTTCATGGGTGCCGGCAGGATTACTTTAAGAGAGGTATATATATATATATATATATACACTTATTACTAATTAACTAACGATACTGAATTTATTGACAAGATGTTGAACAAATTTGGACAACAACTTAGGCGCCTTAAGTGATTAATTCAAGCAGTGAATTTAATAATAAAATTTCTTTTTTAATCTTTTTCTGTGTATTTTCTTTCATGGCAGGGGGGGGTGCAAGTGTACCCCCTTACACTCCCCTCCCGGCGCTTCTGTTTTTATTGAGTTCTACGTCATTTTGAAAAAGTTTATTATTGATTACGAGATATTCTTTTGTGAAAAGAAGTAAAGAAAGTTTACTTATCAATCATTTCAAGATAATAGGTACCGCATATTGAGAAAAGAGTGAAAAAAATTAAAGACTTTTAAAAATATCGACGCCGATATCCAAATTTCAGTATCGAAATATCGTCTTAAAAATGTCATTCAAATATATTGATATCTGGAAAATAATATCGATATATTATCAACAGGCCTAGTTATTAGTATTGTGCTTGCAATATAGCAGAAATGATTTAAAACTGTGTTAACGTCATTTACGTTGTGGAGACTTTTTTTCGACATGGTAAAGAGTGTTTGATGAACTGCCACGTTGAATAATAGTGTGGAATCTGCGCTGGTGTTAAATAAGATCTCAAAACTTTCGCAATTGATATGCTCGTTAGACGTTTGTGATGCGTTGGGAAAGTACATTGAAAATCTGAAGTTATACAACTCTTTAAATTTGCTAATATTCCCATCTTCCTCTCCTGTTCCAGCTCTTTACGCTACACTCTGGTGGTGACAGAGGGTACTGACTTTGTTGAATGTAGCTAGCTGGTGCTGCTACCTGACGGAGGTGCCTACAATTAGAGGAAGTAGGTGCGCATTGAAGGGGCTTTTAACTATATAGTTAGTTGTTAACTTACGTGACATGCAGTATTTGGTGTGGAAAGCAGTGGAAAGTGACATATGTTATTTTGAGACTAATGTGGTAGAGCAGATTGTTATGATGTTCGTAGTTTGTTGGTGTAACTCGGATTCGTTTTCCGTTGCATCAATGATATAAATACGCGGAAGGTCACTTTTTCTATTACTCTGGTTTCCCTTCAAATCGTATAAATCTTTCGCCTTTTACTAAAGATTTCCGTGGAGGGGAACACTAAATGAGTCTATAACCAATTTTTTGATGTGCCCGGCTATTGCTGGGCCAATAAATAAGTAATTATAGAGTGTTGTGGGATCGCTAACAATGAAGTGTATGTTTTTGTGAAGTGGTGATGTATAAGGATTTGCTCTAGCTCTCTTTGCACTGGGCGATATTTTTTAAAATACCGGATTTTCGAAATATCTATATTTTAGAAAGGATCAGTATTGCCACTTTATGAAAACAAAAGTCGCTAGACGTGGTCTAAAAACTCACTAGATTACGGGATATTTAAGAACTAAAAGATTTGCTAGAAATGGTTAAATAAAATAAAGGAAAATGGTAAAGTAAGTAATATAAAAATATTTAAATAATTAGTAATTTCATTCAATTCAACATAACATTGTATTAAAAATCAACATCAACTTCTTCAACCAGTATTTCTTCATCATCTTGGTCCCGTTGGAGTTGCAGATATGGAAGGATTAGATGAATCGTCAGTCTTAGTTTTAAAAGAGTATTTAGCATCTTTAACAATTGCAGCAATCAATCAGCCGGAAGCTCGTAACTTTAGTGGTTGTTTTCACAATTTTGAACTGATTCCTTATAAAGAGAATGCTATTAAGAGTATTTACAGCCATCCTATTTTTCAATTTGTTTTTAACAATGTTCATTGTACTGAAAATCCTCTTTACTGCGGAATCCGAGTGAGGAAGTGATAAAGCGGATAAGGCTAAATCAGATAACTCCAAAAAAGTATTTATTCCAGCAGCATTCTTGTATTTTTGAACTTCAGTCACCTTGTAGCGTTCCATTGAACATATTCAACACCACGCCATTGCTGTAGGGGTTTGTCAGTTTTTTCGTCATCAAATCTAAATTCTGAGGTAAGATCTACTATTTTGTTTTCTTTCCCCTGCCGAAGAGTATTTTCCACACTCGAAAGACACATTTTCTCCCAAATAATGTAGTTAAAAGGAAGCGAGTATATTTTTCGAAACTGCAAGATTGAATATCATTAAAAATCACCCAATAATTTTTTTAGCGATAACACGTTTAAGAAAATCGCTGTCGAACTTCAAAATTCACTAAATATAGCTACAAAATCGGTAAGGTGGCAACATTGATCAATATCGGCTGTCGATATATCGACACTTTCATAAATGCAATTTCATAAAATCAAATCTTGTAAAAATAAGACTGTCCAAGTGTCCACTGATAAATAGATGTGTGATATTGTTCTTAATTAAGTTTTCACTTTCGAATGGTTTCTCTTGGTGGTGATGATTGTTGATTTTTTTAAACATTTGACCATTATGCTTGTCATAATTTTCAAAAAATTAATAAAATTTATAAAATCGAAAGCGGTTCGAGGCAAATCTTATTTTGGGTATTTTAAGATTGATAAACAATACAGTTGAGGCATTTATTTAGGTAGAAGTTAGGCTATGACCAAGTAACGTAGCTATTTTTAATAAGATTTTTTTGTGGCATTTCATTTAGTTTTGTATGTTGATAGCTTATTCTGAGTTGTCTTATATTTTGCTCTCTAATTAGCAATTATTTGTTATTTATACTTCCCACTCTTCCTGCTAACACACTAATTTCAAGTTGGCTCATTTCAAACAATTGGTTCGCGTTCGATTCATGCTGGGCGAGCGATTACTTGCCTACACTGTTGTCATCATCTGAGTATACGTGTACCTATAACTTCCACATTAATTATAGAAACGTAGTAACATTTACTTAAGCTTGGTGATCTCTATGCGTAACAGAAATTTGAGGTACGTAAGATTAGATGAATCGTCAGTCTTAGTTTTAAGTTTCAGAGGAAACGGAAAATGATGAATTATTTTAAAAAAATATCGATGCCGATATCCAGATTTCAGTATCGAAAATTCGATATATCGTCCAAAAAATATCAATAATAAATATCGATATTTTCAAAAAATAATATCGATATTGCAATATACCGATATATTATCAACAGTGCTACTACACACCAACAACAGATAACAGACAGAAAGCAGAAGCTTTCAGACAGACACTGAAAACATCATATTCGATGCAAACTTTCGGCAGGAAATAGATAGACAGTTCCCCTCTCTACTACAGACAACTACAGTACCAACAGAAAAATACGCAGAAGTGACAAAAGAAATCCCGTAAATCGAAGTACTGTCAGAAATACACTAAGGACCAGACGGAATAAGTCGAACCTACCTACGAAAAGCGCCGATCAAGGTAATTGTTACCCTTTTTTTTTTTTTTTTTTTTTTTTTTTTTTTCGCTTGCCTCAACGGCTGTGTTTGTGAAGCCCCACTGCTTTACAGTTTTACTTCTATGGGTCTGATTCGTTGGGGACGCTTTTTATGGATTTTTTCTGTCAGGGGAAAAACCTGGGCTGTGGTCATTCGAAATGACCTTATTGGTAAAAACCCCTGCTGTGTTCGTGTACTGTTCTTCACAGTTCAAACTGGGTTGTGGATTATACTGAGGGGCACTCTGTACTTGTGCCACGTCTTTGGCATTATTGTTCCAATTGTCTCTGTTCTTGGATTGTCTCTTGTCTGATTTAGTCTTTCTATAAATTTTTCGGTTTGTTTAATGATTTCTGCTTGTACTGTGGAGATTTCTGCTTCCCTGTGGAGTGTTGCTGTAGGTGTGTACCTCGGTGCGTTGTATATCATGCGGAGGCATCTGTTTTGTAATCTTTGGATGTGTTGTAGATTCAATCTGCTAGCCAGACCCCATATTTGGCAGCCATATAGGAGGAAGTGCCGGATTATGCATTTGTATAGGCGGAGTTTTGTGTTTGTTCGGAGCTCCTTGCTTGCGTAATACTGGAGAGAGGTTCATTATTACCGCTAGACCTTTTTTTCAGCGATCGAGAATGTGCTGTCGAAAAAGTAGTTTTTTATCTAGTATTATCCCTAGATACTTGTGCTCATTAACCCATTGGATTTCCTGGCCCATTATTGTCAGAGCTCTGTTTAGTTGTGGCCTTTTGTTGGTAAAATATATGCTGGCACATTTCATTGCATTTACTTTCACCTTGTTTTTTCTGCTCCATGTGGTGAATGCATCCAGACCTCTTTGCAGCCTTGTTAGGTTTAAATCGTGCCTGTTCCCGATCACATACATGCCCGTATCGTCTGCAAATTGTGCCAGCTTTACGTGGGGTGGTGTCGGGATTTTATTAACATATATACTGAATAGTGGTGAAGAGATCGGGGCTCCCTGTGGTATTCCGGCTTCTATCACATGTGTTGACGATCTCTGTCCTTCAGTTGATACGTAGAATTTTCTATCTTTCAGGTAGTTTCCAATAAGTTTTATGTAACAATTTTTAATTGTTGTTTCGTTTTTTAGCTTCGTTATCAGGTTGGCATGTCAGATTTTATCGTAAGCCTTTTCGATGTCTAGAAATACTGCTGCTGTTGACTTTTTGCGATTGAAATTTGCGGTGATTTCTTCTGTTATTCTTAATAGTTGGGTTGTTGCTGCGACGCGGCTCTGGAAGCCGAATTGTTCTGGCCTGATCGTGTTTTCCGCCTCGAGGCTGGACTTTATTCTTTTCAATAGTATTCTTTCCAATATTTTCGATGTTGAAGATAGTAGGCTTATGGGGCGATAGTTGTTGGCTTGTCTGGGGTCCTTGCCTCTTTTAGGTATTGCTATTATCTTTGCTGTCTTCCAGGCTGCAGGAAAATAGCTCTGGAGGAGACAGGCGTTGTAAATTTTTGTTAAGAGTACTATGGCTTTGGTTGGTAGCTTTTTCAAATGTTCATTTGTGATTTTGTCATGGCCTGGAGATTTGTTTTTTGCGATCTCTTTGATTGTTTGGCGTACTTCGCGTGGTGTTGTTAGCTCTGGTGGGACGTCCGCCGGTTCCTGCATAATGATTTGAGCTTGACGTTCCGTCTCTTCACTTTCCCTTTGCTCTTCAGGTGTGAGTTGGTAGTCAGCTACCGTATACTGTGCTGCAAAGGTTTCAGCTAGGATTTCGGCTTTGGCTAATGGTTGATAACATGTTCCCGCGGGTCCTGCTATGGCTGATTTTGCTTGACGCGGTTCTTTGAGTGCTCTTATAAGCTGCCACGGCTCTCTGTTTTGAAACATTAGGTTGGACATTTTGTCCTCCCATTTCTCCGACCTTCTCTCTTGTATTCTCTCGCGTAGTTGTTTGGCGTAATTTCGATACTGCCGTCTATCGTTTGGGTCGCGATATTGCTGCCATAGTTTCCGGTAGCGGTTACGCAAGTAGCGTAGGTCCTCCAGTAAGGCGGGGAGCTCTGTTTGTCGATAGTTTGGGTATACTGTCGTAGTGCTGGCTCTTTTGTCTGCTTCAAGTATCGTTTTATTGAAGTGCTCTATAGCGTTATCTACTCTGTTTGCAGTTGAGACGTTATAATTTGGTTTGATTTTACTGTGCACTGCTCTAGTAAATCGGTTCCAGTCTGTTTGTTTATGTATTTTTGTCTTCATGTGGGGAGGGGATCCAATTCTCTATCTTCAGAATTACTGGTAAATGGTCGGAGGATAGCTCGTTTTTAGTTTTTACTTCCTTTATTCCGTTTACATTTTTTGCCAGAAAGATGTCTATAATGTCTGGTCGATGTCTAGCGTTGTGCGGGATGTGCGTGGGCTCTGTTGGTCCCAAAACTTCGACGTTTCTCTGTTCCAAGAGATCAAAGAGTTGCTCACCCCTCGTGTTGTTTGTTCTTGAATTCCAGCTGCTATGTTTTGAATTCAGATCGCCTCCGATGATTACTTTGTTTCCAGTTGCGAGTAGTTGGTCGATATCGAATTCGTATAGTGTTCTACTCGGTGAGAGATATGCTCCGATTATGACAATGTGCCCCTCCTTGCAGTGGATTCGTATGGCTGTAGCCTCCATGTCCAGCGTCTGTGGTACACTCACTATTTCGTGGGTTATGTTGTTTCGTACAGCGATTGCGGTGCCGCCGCCTCTCTGCCCTTGCCTGTCGGTGCGATAGGTCTGAAACCCTGGGAGTCTGAAGTTGTCTGCTTAGGAATGTTTCACTGAGGAGGACTATGTCCACCTTTTCCCTGTTTATGAATTCGAGTAGTTCAAGCCTTTTGTCTTTTATTCCGTTGGCATTCCATGTTGCGATTTTCAGGTCTTATAGTTGTGCTTGCGCCATTAGTTTATTAATTATATTACTCCTTCGACGAGGGCAAGGATTTTGTTCCATCTCCCTCTCGCTGTTTTCACCTTTTTCATTGTTTTTTTTTTTTTAGTGTGCTGAAGATCTTTTTTAATTCAGACCCGAAGGTAGTAGCTATTTCTGTTAGCTCGTCCTGTGCGCCTTCGCTTTCAGTTGTCTGCTCCCCCTGCCGTTTTCTCTGCTCTTGCCTGTTTGGATTTTTATGCCCTGACAAGGCTTGTGAGTATGTTCGGTTTTGTGTTTGACCTGAATAAGTTCCGCCCGGGTGTTCTGTTTTGTTTTTCCTTTCGTTTTCCTTGCTGTCTTCTTTGTCTCTTTTCCGGTCGCTCGGGCGTGGTGGTCTCAGCAGGTCTTGGTAGGCTTTGCATCCACGCCAAGACGCCGCGTGGTTCTCCTCCGCAATTCACACATGTTGCGCGCTCTGTTTTGGGAAGTGTGCAATCCTTAGTTAGGTGTGGGCTTGCACATTTCACGCATCTGCTGGGTAGATGACAGTAGTTAGAGGTGTGTCCGTGTCTTTGACACCTTGTGCACTGCGGAGGTCCTTGTTGTTGTCGATATCGCTCAATCTGGACTCTGGTGTACAATATCGAACGTTCGTTGTAGATTTTTTCGGAACTTGGATCGTTTTCCAGCGTGACTGAATAGGTTGCCAGTGGAATTAAGTCTCTCGTCTCCGGGTTCCTTCTTTTGAACTGGTGAACTGCATTTACTAGATATCCTTTGTCCGTGAGGTCGTCTGCTATTTCGTTTGTTAGTATTGTAGGTGGTAGGCCTTTTATGACCACCTTAAGGAGCCTCTCCTGTGGTAGTTGGTGGCTATAATAGCTGATGTTGTTTTTGTTGAAAAATGCTATCAGGGCTAGATAATCTTCCTTGTTTTCGACGAAATATTTGAGGCTGTTGCCTCGATACACAACATTCAGATTCCCTGTTAGGTATTCTTTGATGGTCTGGTTCATCTTTATGAAATTTCTTGTTTCATATATTACGACGGGAGGAAATCTAGCCTCGTTAGCCGGTTTTTCTTTCCCTTTTGGTGTCTCAGTGTTTGTTTCCATGTCTTCAGTATCCTTTGTGGCCTCTTCTGCTAGCGCGCTGTATCGATTACTTACTGCCACCTGTGTATGGTTTGCTCTGTACTTTTGATGTTCTGCTTGACGGGCGCGCTTGCTCCTTTTTCTTGGGAACTCGAAGGGCGCTTCCTCGTTCTTCTTGTGCATTGTTGGTTCCTTCCTTTTCATAAACTGTTGTAGTTTTCCACTGTTTTCGTTGTAGTTTTTCTGGTTCGTTTGTGTCTTCTGAGTACATTTCCCAGTCTTCTTCGTTTTCTTCAGATTCCGTCCCGGGTGGGGTGTCTGTGCTGTCGCGTAGTTCTTCTCTCTGCATCGTTAGTCCTTCGCCTGTTCGTTGCCGTTAAAGTCAGTCCGCGAGGCTTACCAGTGAAACCCTTGTTGTCACCGTTAGGTATTCCCGGGTTCCACAGTAATGCCGGATCGTCAGTAAGTCACAATACACTGGTCCTAAAGAGTAGTCCAAACGATGTCCAATATATCCTTGCTTCGTCGTCACCAGTATGACTTCCCTATGTAGCAGAATAGCACACGATAAAACTGCGATCACTATTCCTCTCCTACTTCTCCGTAATTGTTCCAATCCTGGCCCTCCTATTTAACTACTGCTTGACTCATGTGACGATACCAAATCAATGTAAGAGAATAAAGACGATCAGGATTCCGAAGCCCAACAAAGCACTACAGACCCCAGCTCCTACAGACCTATCCCATTATTGAATGTGATTGGGGAAACATTTGAGAGAATCATTACCGTCAGACTAAGAACCTATGTAGAAGAAAAGAATATTATACCTCACATACAAGTAGAATTCAGACGACACTACTCAACGGTCGACCCTCCTGCTTCGACTTACTTCACAAGTGACTAAAAGTATCAACAAAGGCCATTGCACTCTCGCGGTATTCCTAGACATAGAACGAACATTTGACAAATTTGTCAGAAAGGTCTAATATACAAACTGAAAATCATAGGAATACCAGACAAAATGGCCAAATTGATCAAAACACTAATTGAGACAAGACAATGTGCCGTTCACTGCAACGACAAAGCATCTGATGTATTCGCCCGCAAAGCAGGAGTTCCACAGGGTGTGTTAAGGTTCTCGCTCACTAGAGCGGGCTGCAGTGCATCGCATCGCACTGAGCGTAACTGCTGCAACGCACATCTGGACGCATCGGAACGCAGCGAGTCGCATTTTTACAGTCGTCGCGATCGCTTCAGTGCAGATGGACACGTCAGACGAAGAGCTCTTCTTTTTTAATATGTTGATTGATGAAGAAAAGAAGAAGAAAATTACGCGGAAAAAGAAGTGGTGTCATGAAATTTGTTCTAAACGAAAAATTTTCGGTGAATATCACACATTACATATGGATTTGTTGAGAGACGACAAAAAGTTTTTCCAGTACTACCGGATGTCAACTGAAAAATTTTATGAGTTGTTGGAAATTTTAAAAGATGATTTGGAAAAACAAAATACAAAATTTAGAGAAGCAATCACTCCTGATTAACGTTTGGCTGTATGCTTAAGGTCAGTTTGTTACTTATATATACTAATTCAATTTTTGTATTAAATTTTATTTTGAGAATTGTTAATTTAATGGAAAGTGAAGTAAATAAAACACTAAATACACAATTACAGACATTTAAATTGTATAATATAAATTGATAAAATTATACAATATTAAAAAATAAGTTACAACTTCTTCAAATGAAAGAAAAATAATAATTTCTATTACCGATGACGATTTCAATTATTTTGGCTGTTTTCGAAATTAAGATATTCTCCAAGTTCTCGGCTTTGAGATGTCTCGATATTTGAGGATGAAGTTGTTGAATACTGGGAATTAATTTGTTGTGATAATAGTGGTGATTGGTATGAAATGTGATGTTTGTACCTGCTGAGATTCAGTTTGGAGAGATACTTGTTGAAACTGTGACTGAAATGAATTTGTAAGCGGTTGTTCAAGCTGATTCTTTTTTTGTCAAAAAAGCTGCTTCCTCAGCTACAATTTGAAACACTTTACGTTTGACACTGATCTGAATGTCTTCAGGAAATGTTTTCACTGTTTCACCTAAGTTTGTAAAAAAGTCCAAAATTGTGTCCTTAGCTTTTAAGGAAGTATACTTTTTTTCTATACAGGGTGGTCAGAAATTCACTCATCGGCGGGTAAGGGCAGTGTTCGGGACGTTGCACTAACGAATTAAATACAAAAAAAAAAATTCTAGTAAAAGTTGTACCGTTTTTGAGTTATTCGCAGCTAAAGTTGGCCAATAAGAGCGCTGCGCGGGCGAATTCAAACAGCCTTCCACAGGCGGTGTTGCCAAGCGTACTCGAGGCATGCGACCGCCAAAGAAAACGAAAACTCTCGGCGGAAGTGGGATCGAACCCGCAACCTTCGGATTGAGAGTTTGCCGTCTTACCGACTACGCTGCCAAGGCAGTAGAATTTCCTTGTTTTTAGAAGCCACTAGGTCGGACTGTTTGTTCGTAATCGGGATTGATCGCTAATCCGCGACATTTTTCGGGAAGTCGGTGGTGGGGCTAAAGGACCATGCCAGAAGAAGTCTCGCAGTCGAACGGAACTTACCGATAAAGACACTGTCATCAATTTTCGTTTGAAGAGTACGCCGATATGCATTTGGCGTATGGCGCTGCTAGACAAAACAGGGCCGAAGCAGTTAAGATTTACACGACTCGATTTCCTCACTGTGTGATTCCATCGGCCAACACTTTTGTGTTGGTTGACAGAAGGTTGAGGGAGACGGGAAGTATTGTTGTCCATAGGTCCGACGCCGGACGAAATCGGTTCAGGCGGAGTGTAGTATTTGAAGACAATGTCCTGGAAATGATTGCTGATAATCCGAGGACAAGCTCTAGGGTCATTGCCAACGCATTGCAGGTACGTCCAGTCTAAGCGATCCCTCAAATTCTCCGTTTAAATGCAGCCTTTCAATAGGGTGATTTTTGTTGTTTTTTTAATTACCAGGCAGAAGCGGCGCAAGGCGTGGGCGACGTGGGCGACCGCCTACGGCCTCGCGCCCCGAGGGGCCTCGCGGCCCGAAAGTTTAAGCAACTTAACCAGTAAAACAGATTAGCACCATTAAAAGCCATGACTAAGACTAAATATTTTACTCATCATAATGCGATAAATCCTACAAGTTAGCAACTAATATGGCAATATCAATAGCTTAGCAATATTTGCTGGCGTTACAATGACTCTACCGGGGAATCTTCGGCCACCGGGTATATTTCATTCAATTTGCTTCTCGTCTACGTTCATGTTTCTTCTGTTCTAACGAGATTTCCCGTGCTTGGTCCACTACATGCGACCTGACATAAAATGTCCAGTTTATTAACAAATTTTAAAAATTGCGGCTTAATGGCTTCTCAGATGTGCAGGTAAATCTACTGAAGGCAAGCCCTCTGAACCAAATTTCATTCAAGCCAAGCCCCCCCCCCCCCAAAACCAAAGTCCGCTCAAGCCCCCCCCCCCCAAACCAAAATCCTGGATCCGCCCCTGCTCCTTACCATCTGCATAATTCAACTTCTATGTGTTCTAAAGCTTACGATAGTTTTAGTCACAAATCCGATTATCGTGAAGCGATTGGTTTATTAATTCAGTTACCAACGTCGACGGAACGTCCTGAATGTTTTGTTCCCGGAGAGTTAAAGAATAAAAAGTATTATTAATTTGTTCGTTACAAATACACAATGAGTGAATTATCAAAGAAAATATAGAAACTTTACTGTCTCTTCAGAGACGAGTGGTTGTAAAATGCCGGGGTGTAATATAACTCTCAAAGCATAAAAAATATTTCCAAAAAATAATAAAAATGAGTGATAAGATGACTAGAGGAATCGCCATCGTAGTATGTGGACCATCGCAATTAAGTTACAATAGTAATAAAAAAAAAAAAAAAAAAAAAAAAAAAGACTTGGCTGCGTAAGGGAAACGATTGCATTGCATCTTGAAAAATTACTTCTACTTTGGTCTGTGAAATTTTATGTCATAAAGGCAATGAAAAACGGTTTCTTCCGCAGAGGTTTCTGTTACTTTTGAGTTAGAGTTTATCATAACAATTAAGTATAAAAAATTGCCCTGTAAATTTTACTTTTTATAAAGTACATTCGCCCCTCCCCCGCGAGCAAATGTACGGTCGTGAATATCTGAAAAGTTGGCATTATTGACTCAGGGCCGGCGTTAGGGAGGGGTAAGCGGGGTGAAATGTACCTGGGCCCCGCCGTCTGATGGGGATCCCTTCACGGCTGTAGGGGCCCCCAGGCCAGAAGCCAACAATCCGCCCATTGTCTGCCTGCCTTTGTAGAGCTTAAAAAAAAAGAAAAAATGTCGCACATTTTACCCCGGGCCCGAAATTCCTAGCGCCGGCCCTGATTATTGTTTCCGGACATGGAAATCTGAGAAGTTAGCAAACCTATTCTCAACTGCTAGAAAGACAATGAGAGTGCCGCACTCTCATGCAGTCGTTTGTTATATGTATTTTATTTCGTGTTTCCGATAGATTCGGAATGTGAAAATCAGTGTCGTTCATTGTTCGGAAACGTTAAGTATTAAATAATTAGGAAGGGATTAATGATCAATCCAATACGTTCAACAGTATAAGTAAAGAAATGCTTTATGTACAGAACTTTCAGAAGTCTTATTTGTGAAGACAAACAACAGTGTACCTGCTCATTAAAAGCATATGTTATTCTCAATAAAATAATAAGGTAAGAAATAATTATATATATGTATTAATGTGTTATATTTAATCCACCTAGTAAAGTGAAAGTGTTAGAGATCTCAGTTAAATCAATATTTATGAAGAGAGGTTTAATGGTACAGAAGTCGTATATTAACTAAATCGGTCCCGGTGGTTGTTGAGATTAATCGAATCTAAAGGTGCCTCCTCACCTACTGGAGATTCATACACTTCTCTGAATGTACCTATATCGAATCTCCAAACAATCAATATCCAAAATTGTAAAAGAAGTTTGTGATGCTATCACATCAGTTCTTCCAAGCAAATACAGGCAAATTCATTGCAATTATTAACAACTTCAAACTCATGAACAATTTTGTAATTGAAATTATATTTTCTCTTAAAAAATCAACTAAATTAATTAAATATTCACTTGTCCACTCGAACACTTTTGCAGCAGTAGATATACATAACAATCGAGGATCAATAGCAACAAGGAACAAGTCGTCTACACCAAACGAACAACAATTTCAAACTCGACAATGTTTCCTTTATTTTCTTTAATCTTCACCGCTTCTGGAAGCAATTAACTTCAAGATACTTTAGTTTCTGTTGACAGAGACAATGGAAAACTTCGATAAATATTGGGCAACATGATGGAACAGTTGCATTAACAAGCAACATCAGCACGATGTTCCTCTGTATTCTATTTAATGTGTACGTGTCTTAAGAGTCAAAAACATCAGTTGAAAATCGAGCTTAGCGCCCTCTGCCACCCACAATATTTGTGAATAGCAGAGTATATGTGTAGATGTAGAATGTTGTCTTATGGAGTATGGACTTTGTCGTACATTTCAGAACAATTTCCTGTATAACATTAGGTTTTTTTTTAGTTATAAGCCAAAATGTGAAAACAGAAGGTAAGCCACGAGAGCTCTGTTCAGGGCGAACTAACCCAGTGTCGATGTATTCCTCTCGAAGGAACGAACTCCGGAGATTTGGACAAATGAAAGGGAAGGGGGAGGTTTAAATAAATGTCACTAATATGTTTTAAATTTTATTTTGAAATTTAGAAGCATCTAACATTTCTTGTGTTTTTAGCACATAATCATAAAAGGTATTACATAAATATCAAAATTTAGTTGTATTTGTAACTGCTTTTACCCAAGAAATTTTCATTCAGTTTCTTTCCTTCCTGCACACTTGTTCCATCCTGCAGAGTATGCGTTCGCAAGAAGCATTAGAAACAGGAATGGAAAGAAAAAAACGTGACAAACTTCTTCAGTTCTGGACAGCTCTGTCTGTGATTCGATTTCGCAAAGAAGTCTATCCAGCGTAAGTCAAGTCGATTCTCTTCAGTGAGAAGTGGTTGAATTTCACGGAGAAATTCAACTTCATCGCTCAGTTCATCAGTATCTAAACCAATTTCTAAATGATCTTGCTAATTCCATCCCATGTAATCAGTTATTTCAGTGATAAATTTAATTACTTGGTAACCTGGGTCTTCAAAGTTTTATCAATTTTGTAAATGATTAACACACCATGTGAAATTTATTAACACCAATTATTTTTCTAAATAACTCCTTCTGAAAACAAGTGAATTTTATTTTATTCTCCAGACGCGTTCCGCCCTTGCGGTGTAAGGCATCATTTTTTTTTTTTTTTTTTTTTTTTTTTGAACCATCAAACTGCTTTAGTAAATCCGTAGCAGATTTTTCATAAAATTGGTCGTTCTATGTTTTGTTGCTTGAGTTACAAAACAATCATTTTGTTATGAATTACAGTGTTTGTTACTCTGTTGGCTTCCGGTGATTTAATGGCGTTCTGAAACACAGGCCTACAATAAATTTTGCCCCCGCCTCACATAACCCAACGTAGCTTTCCAGAGCCAACGCCCCCAGACCGAGCTACGTGGTTTATGGACGGTCCGTAACCGTTTGTATGAAATTTAACAAAGCACAAGGTCAGACGCTTCAGAAGACAGGATTGTGTTTATCAGAACCTGTTTCTTCGAATGGATACCTGTACTAGATTTCACACAGATTTGTGGATTATTTAATGTTTTTTTTTTTTTTTTTTTAGTGCAGAAGATTGTAAGAAGGACATCTGACAAAGCCATAAAAAGTGATTGTATTTTCATAAATAAAAATTTAAGTTTTTTTTAAATACTTTATAAACCCTGTCATCTTGCACCTCCAGAGGGCCTCGCAAACTTATCTCGCCCACATAAAATTTTAGTCTCGCCCCGCCACTGTTACCAGGCCTCACATGCCACTGTTTTGGACGTCCTTCACGACGAAGGGTTACATCCCTTTCACTTTAAAAAGGTTCAAGATTTGGAGGAAGACGATTTTCCACTTCGAGTTCAGTTTTCACAGTGGTACCCGCAGCAATGTAACGATTATCCAAACTTTGAAAGTAAGGTGCTGTGGACGGATGAGGCGTGCTTTACCAGGGAGGAGTGTTTTAATAGCCGAAACAGCCACATCTGCGATGTCGAAAATCCGCATGCAATTTTTGTCAAGTCATACCAACACAAATTTAGTGTTAACATATGAGCAGGTATTTTGAGCGAGTTTATACTAGGTCCTATTCTACTTCTGCAACGTTTAAATGGCGCTTCTTATTTAGCATTTCATGAAAACGTCCTTCTGTTGTACTTAGAAGACGTTCCTTTGGCAATTCGTAATGACATGTGGTTTCAACATGACTGTGCGCCGCCGTATTTTGCAGTACCGGTACGTCAACACTTAGATGCATTGTATCCTAACAGGTGGATTGGAGGCCCAATTCACTGGCCAGCTCGGTCACTAGACAACAACCCATTGGATTTTTATCTCTGGGGAGCTGTCAAGGCCATTGTTTATGAGACTGAAGTAGAAACAGAGGAAGAATTTTTGGCTAGGATAATTCTAGCTTTTGGTGAAATTAGAGAAAGCTACAATTTTGGAATTTCAGTAACTCAGCATTGTCGTGCCGGTATTGCAGTTGAGGGAGGACATTTTGAGCAGTTGCTGTAAAATGTAAGGGACCGCATTTTTTTGTTATTGTTGTTTATTGGGATACATTTTCACTAAAAACAAGATTTTTCAGAGATTATTTATTTTACGGTTACTGTCGCGGGTTGTTGCTTATTGTAAGTAAATCCGTGTTGGGTTTCAATGTTGCGGCTGATAACGTCAAGTTGGAAATGAAATTACTGTACAGTAATTTTGTTTTGTATCAGTGACAAAAGGGCTTTCAATGAGTAACAGCTTGTTTACCTTTAGCGGCTTGCCGCGCGTTAGCGAGTTAATACACGTTACCAAAATGTACAACTTGTTTGAATAAGAACAGACTTTTTGCAGCAGAGAAAGTTACGTTATAAACGATAGAATGGGTTTATTGTTTTTTTTCCCAAAAGTTTATTGTTTTTTGTTTTATTGTTGCAAAATAGTAGCAAGAATATTCACGTTAATCAATAAAAGTGTTGTGATTGAAATCTAGTGAAATACGATTACATGGAATAAAAGAAGCTTCTTTGCAACGAATAAATTAAGTTTGCAGATTTTTTTTTGTGCCAGTAATTAAACGATTTTTGTACAAAAATTAAAGATTAATCTAGCAAGCAGATCAACTAATTAAAAAACAGTCCCCATAAAAAAATCCTTTAGCCCCACCACCGACTTCCCGAAAAATGTCGCGGATTACCGATCAGTCCCGATTACGAACAAACAGTCCGCCCTAGTGGCTTCTAAAACCAAGGAAATGCTAGTGCCTTGGCAGCGAAGTCGGTAAGACGGCAAACTCTCAATCTGAAGGTTGCGGGTTCGATCCCCACTTCCGCCGAGAGTTTTTCTTTTCGTTTTCTTTGGCGGTCCGATGCGTCGAGTACGCTTGGCAACACCGCCTGTGGAAGGCTGTTTGAATTCACCCGCGCAGCGCTCTTATTGGCCAACTTTAGCTGCGAATAACTCAAAAACGGTACATCTTTTACTAGATTTTTTTTTGTATTTATTTCGTTAGTGCAACGTCCCGAACACTGCCCTTACCCGCCGATGAGTGAATTTCTGACCACCCTGTATATTTTTCAAACAAGCTGTTTATAGGCGTAGAATGTGATTCAGTTTCTTTTTTAAGTTAATTTTCTATGGGGGTTGTTTAAAAGTAGTTTTTGAAGCCGTGTTGCAACTTGAAGATGCAAGTTCAACAACTGGTTCACTTTCTTCTTCAATCACCACTTCAATGCCAGGAGAATCAATATTCACACTGAAATTAGATTCAGTTTCAACAAACGGATCCAAAAATGACAAAATTCCATCATATTTTATTTTTTTCATAGATGTTGCTGCCTGACCACTTTTGGTTCGTCTTAATTTTTTTGGCCCTTCTATAATTTTCTCTCAGTCTCTTCCATCTATCTCTGCATATTTCACCCGAAAATAATGTTTGTATTTTTCAGATATTTGGCAACAGGAAACTCGTTTAAATCAATGGCTTTTACTTTTCGCATGGGCGAGACAACAATAAGAAACATTGTTTATGAAACATGCAGCACAATATTTGACAAGTTAGCACCAATAACAATGCCTACACCAACAGAGAAGAAATGGAAAGAAATCGAAACAGGATTCAGTTTAAAATGGAATTTTCCACATTGCATAGGAGCATTGGACGGCAAGCATGTAACAATTGAAGCTCCACCGAACAGCGGTTCCCTTTATTATTGCTACAATAAAATGTTTTCCTTAGTTTTATTAGTTCTTGTTGATTCTGACTATCGTTTTGTTATTGTAGACGTTGGGGGGTTGGGAAAAAATTCCGATGGCTATACATTTAGCCACAGCAAGTTTGGTGAGGCTCTGGCTACGGGAAAACTGAATTTGCCCGATGACGATATCATCCAGGGAACTGACTTGAAAATGCCATATGTAATAGTAGGGGACGAAGCGTTTCCTCTTACGAGGCATTTGATGAGGCCTTTTCCTGGAAATCAAATTAATGGAATTGAAGGGAAACAGATTTTTAATTACAGACTTAGTAGAGCCAGGAGGGTGAGTGAGAATGCCTTTGGTATTCTAGTTAGAAGGTTTCGGGTGCATGAGAGGAGAATGTCAATGTTACCTAGTAATATAAATAAAATAATACTAGCCACCTGTTGCCTTCATAATTTTCTGATTAATGATGTCTGCTACTGGGTTGCAGAAGATATGGACGACACAGACATCAGCCCGCCCCGCCCCGCCCCGCCCCGACTCGACCCGCCTGTGGTGTGCGTTGTTCCATTAGAACCAGTGTAAGCGATTGCTGACGCATTTTTGCGATGCGATGCGACGCGACGCGCTGCGGCCCGCTCTATTGAGCGCGAACCTTTACTCTCCCCCCTGCTTTACATACTGTATACATCACAGACTTGCGCATTTTAGTTCGCGAAGAAGAGCGCTCAGTTTAGTTCGCAGCTCCCTCGCGAACAAGTTTGCTCTTTTAGTTCGTTAGTTCGCGTCTCGAATTGAGAGAAACAATCGTTCGCTCGCCTTGCTACCGCTACTGCCCGCGCTATTTTGTTTGTTATGTCAGTTTTATTAGGACATAATCATTTTTTGTCGTTTCTAAATGGAATTTAATATTACCTTCTTAACAAAAGTTATTGCTTAATATTAGCCCTTTCAAATGACATTAACATGATCAGTTGCCGCCGATAAACCAAAGTGCTCATTGTCCTTTGCACAAATGGGTAAACTGAATAACTGTGCTGTTTTTACTATTTACTTTACATGCATTCGAAAATATTAATTTTTTAAATGGATTTATGTATTAGTTCATGGAAGAAACATTACTTATAAAAGGCGCTAATGACCCCGCCGTCGACGCGCCCTTAAACCCCAACAACAACACAACATTACTTATAAAATATTATAAATGCGTTTATTTTGATGAATTAAAATACCCGTTTATAAGTAATCGGCTTTTTTTATTTAAATATAGTTTTTGAAATCATGAACAAAATATGATTATACTATTAAGTTAAGTATTATATGACAGAAACAATATTACCTAATTATTAAGAAAAGTAACAGTAATACTTCGAATGTGATACCTGACAATTAGACATATAAAAATGACAGTGACCTTCGAATGAGAAAGTGGTAACAATAACGAAAGTGCGTAAATTTCCAGTAAATTGGAAGTCATTGAGCTATTTTTTTTATTAGTGTAGGGGAGGATAATCCAACACACATTCACAATATTTTGGCGACGAATGAAACTGATGAAGACACAAAAGTTAAAATCTTTTTGAATTTCGCAAGTCATTTCTTTACATAAATTTTACAAATCTGTTAACCAACAGACTGAGATAAGTATTATATGCTCTAGTATTCATTGATAAAAGTCTGGAGTATCTTAGTAAATAGTTAGATTTTAATGAAAGCAATTGGCTATTGAAAATCCAAAAATTAAATTTAAAACACGAGGTTTCATTTGATGGCTGTGAGACAATATTAGAGGTTCTAAATTTATGAGAAAAAAATAGTATCAAAGTGAACGAACTTTACTCTGAAATAACAATATTACACGAAATCTAGGTAAAAGTAAGAGCAGTATTTCATTAGTAAAAATGAGCTTTTGATCGACATTAATTTAACAACTGAAAGCGATAAAGCATATTACAATTTTACTGTAGACAGAAAATTGTTAAAGATGCAAGAAGTGCAAAAAAAAAGCTTAAAAAATAAAATAGTAAAAAAAAACATATCCTTTGTCCTCATCTACTCTTTCGTAAAATATTATATTTTTGAAGTGTACTTATAGGTTATTCTAAAAAAAACATTTTACCATTAACCGAAAAAATGTTGGTAATTCAAGAGGCGAATGGTGATAGTTCGCGACCGGGAATGCTCAGTTTAGTTCGCGAACGGTACCGCTCAGTTTAGTTCGCGAGCGGTAGCGCTGTGATTAGTTCGCGAACTAGGTCGCTCCGCTCTGGAATTCCAGAAAAACAGCTCGTTCGCTCGCTTTGCTACTTCACGCGATCTCTTTTTTGTTATAATGGTTGTGGTTACTGACAGTTGTCTTTTAAGTGTTAATGGGATCAAAGTGTGTTTTGTTTTCACATTCCATGTTAAATTTCCGTTTTTGACTTCTGCAATAATTATTAATGTTTAACAGTTACATTTTTTTATTTTATTTTTATATCTGTATCTTCAGTGAAATGTGTCCACAGCCAACTGTGTTATCTTTTAGATAATAAACTAAAACAAAAGTTGGTCTTCGGGAAAGGATCTAACGAACTAAGGAGCGAGAGATCTGGGAACTAGTTCGCGTAGTTCGCTCGTGGGAGCGCTCTTCCGAACTAGTTCGTTCGCGAACTACACAAGACTATTACATCAGACATTCCGACGGTTGACAGAACGAACAAGGCATTTTCTCAGTATGCTGACGACACCGCCTACTGGTGCTCAGCCCTTAGCACAGAGAGACTGAACACACGAGCGACGCAATTCCTCAGACGACTGCAGGACTGGATGAGAAAATGGAGGATAAAACCAAACCCGGATAAAACTCTGACAGTTATGTTGAGACACAGAAACTTAACGAAGAAACGACAGCAAATACGATAAGGCATGCAGTTAGCTACGACTAAACGACACATCAAAATACCTGGGAATATACTTAGACAAATAATATAACTGGAAAACGCATCTAAAAGAAACACTAAACAAATAAGAAAAAGTTGATCAAATTAGTACAAGGACGCTTTTACGGATGTAGCTTTCAGACAGCAATGCATACGACCTCTAATTGAATACGCTGCTATACCCAGGGCCGGCGCTAGGAATTTCGGGCCCGGGGTAAAATGGGCGACATTTTTAGCTCAATCAAATCTACAAACTAGCGGGGCGACAATGGGCTGATTCTTGGCTTCGAGGCCTGGGGGCCCATGCTGATGAGGAGCGGGGAGCCCCCCCCCCCCCCATCAACTGGCAGGCCCGGGTACATTTGACTCACTTACTCACCTAACGTCGGCCCTAACTATACCATTAGCGGGAATGACTGAAATTATCACGAATCGACTGTATTCAACCCAAACACGTTTACTGCTAAGTATTCTGAGACTGGACTATCCGACTCCGTCTGAAATGGGGTATGACGCGGTAAACACAACACCGTGTGACCAGGCAACTAACAAGGACGCGCTTCTGCGCGCCATTCGCGATGTGTCCGCCCAGGTAGCAGCACAATCGAGCACCAGACAGCCATGAAAGGTTTTTCAGCTAGCAACCTCCTCCCCTCTGCACTGATAGGGCATGACAGAATACAGATGCTAGTCCACTACCTCCAAAAGTAGGTTTTGAAAAAAAAATCCTAGTTGGTAAATTCCTCACAGTCGGAACAAACTACAAATTATGATTGTCAGAAAGCCAGTTTCAAAAAGGCCATGGCCGAATTCCTTCCCGTTCCTTGTCCCCAGTTCCATCCCGCCTCTAATGACCTTAGCCGTCGACGAGGCGTAAAGCAATAAGTAAAAAAAAAAGAAAGGTCATGCATAAGGGAGTGGGAAAATTTTCTTTTGTTGGTAAGGGTGTCAGGGATTTTAACAAATTACCAAGTGTAGTGAAGAATAATTTACCAAAAACGCATAAGGAATTTAAAATTAAAATTTGTAAATCGGAAAAGTAAATGGGGGAGGAATTTAACATTACAACTGTAATATATGTATAAAGGTGTAATTAGATGATTTGGGAAATTGCCACCTAAGTGTTAGCTCTATAGCAATGAAATTAATAAATAATTTAAAAAAATAGTAAAATGAAAAAGAGAAGGCGAAGGGAGATAAAGATGCTAGTACATCGTATTCTGTCGCTAAGGGAATTTATACTCTTTTTGATGAACTTTATTCAGACGACAACAAGTTTTTTAATTATTTCAGAATGTCTAAATCGTCTTTCTTTGAATTATTTTCGTTAATAAAGGTTGATATTACCGGACCGAGAGTGGTGGTGTAACGGTTAGCGTTCTGGTCTCGCATTCGGAAGGATGGTGGTTCGAATCCCCGTCCGGGCATCCAGATTTGGGTTTTCCATGGTTTCCCAAATCACTCTAGGCAAATGCTGCGATGCTTCCTTCAAAAGGCCATGGCCGAATTTCTTCCCAATCCTTGCCCCCCCCCCCATCCTTTCCCGTCTCTAAAGACGTCGCCGTTAAGAGACGTTAAGCAATTAAAAAAAAAAAAAAGATATTACCGGGAAAGATACGAAAATGCGAAATGCTTCTTTCTTTACCCTTTTGTCTTCTCTACACTTTCAGTTCCACTCATTTCCACAGTGACATTCTGCAGTTCACTGAACATATTGAACTACACAATTCGCGTACAATGCGAGGATAACAGCAAACTGACGGCTCGGCTGTGCGAGAATGGAAACGAGTGGCTGGCTGGCTGCGCCTCCAGTTTCCTGCACGCCTCGCGAACAGAGTCGCCAGTGGCTGGTTACGGCCGCCAGACGGCCTAGTGTAATAAGAGGCTTAATTGAATGCCGACTGATTTTCCCACTAAGTCCCATTCTTCTTCCTTTGAATTTAATAGCCATTGGGCAGAATCTATGAGCTTCTCTTGTTTCATGGCAATATTTATTCTTGGTTTCTTCTTTGTAAATGGAATTCCTTCTTGTGCTTGAGCTGCTTGTTCTTGATTTTCAAGTGTCTGCAAAATTAAACATAATTATCTACGAGTGAAGTTGAGTGGACAAAAATTGCAAAACTGTTTGAAAAAAAGTGGGACTTCAGCCCCTGCGTAGAAGCTATAGACGGCAAACACATTTCTATTGAAAAGTCTCTTGGAAGTGGTTCACAGTTTTACAACTACAATTTTTTTTTAGTTTTGTGCTACTAGCTGTGGTGAGCGCTAATTATGAATTTATATAACTAAATACAGGCACCAGTGGTAGCGTCTCAGATGGAGGGGTATTTGAATTTACAAATTTTTTCAAGAAAATGA